>RJWJ010006241.1:0-63455 GCA_004363605.1 Indri indri
TTGTTAATATTCTTAATGTTATTACTTTTATAAAAATCTTTAGGAAATCCTTTCAATAAATCATTATTAACCAAAAATACTGCTGAAATATTTTTGAAATAATAGCTAAGCCAACCAAAATCATACCCTTGAAAAACTATCTCATTCTATTCTTCTTACAAATAAAGGGAAAGCAATTGTTTTAATATTCGAAACAAATGTTTTCAAGGTGGAAAAGTTAACTTTAAAAGTACAGTGGAATTATATTTATTCATTAAAAAAATCGCAAAATTCTGTCAGAAACCTGATTATGAACACATTTTCTCTCAAGGATAAGACTACATATGATGTTATTTTCTAGATTATATGTTTTGTATTACTAATTTCTAAAGAGGAAAAAAATAAAGATTAAACAAAACCTCATCGAAATAATTTTAACAAATATATTTCTAATTATTCTGACACCCTATACTTTGCTATATTCATTCCAGACTAACTATAGAGTACTTGGAGAGCATGATTAATTTCTGTTTATAGAAATCATCTCACTGTTTTTTTTTTTTCTTTCAGAGAACTAGGAAGACAGTACATGACAAATGTTTAACATTTTGCTTGTGGATTTAGGCCTACTTTTTTTTAAAGAGGAAAAGTGGGAAAGTAATGGGAAGGTATTGTGTAGGAAAATATTATAATAAATCTCTTAGAAAGGGGAGGAGATACAATGACAAAACAATAACAAAGAGGCCACCCCCCAATCCTCAGTAGTTTGCCTTTCCCTTCTCAAAACATAAGTAACCTGATATGAAATGTAAGAATTAGGTCAAACATCAAATTAATTTGGAACAGGAAGGGCAAACAAGTGGCTATTTTAGAAATGGATAGAGTTCATGAAGTATTTAATAAGTGTTGATCCTGATTTTACCAGAGGGTAAGCTACTCTCTCCTACTAAGTTAAGCACTTTTGAAAGCTGCATCAACTGTAAAGTCACTAGTTCGACAAATAGCAAGTCATGAACTACTGGCTCAACATTCCTTTTGAAATCAAGGCAGGGCTTCTCCCAAATCCTCCCCCATTGGCTATATAATCCATTTAAAAATTCAAAAGATCATATATTTGAATATAGGGTATGTGGGTAGGACAATCACTGACAGTCAGGAAATGACGGATGGTGTGGAAATGAGCCACTAATTTGCTGCTGCAATTGACAGACAAAAAGAATATTTTTCTGCAGATGTTTTAAAATCCTCAAAAGGCCACTTCAGTCACTTCACGAAACCTGAATTTCATCCTGTTTTCATTTCCTTTTTATTTTATTTTTTTGTTATTTTCGGTTTTTATTACAACATCATAGAGACTAGCTAGAGTCTCAGAATAACTATGAGAAAGATCTTAGGTCCAACATTACTTCTTTTGCTGAATTTTTAAACTGTGTGCTTATATGTCAGTCTCTTTGGATGTCAATTTTCCATCTAGGCTTTGATGCTTATCAGGCTCAAAAGCTAACTGAACAGAAAAAGGTGATTTAATAGCCTATGCTTCAAAATATCCCATAAAAGAATTAACTAATGTATTACCAACTTTATAGTCTAACTCGTCCTCTCTTTCTCTTTCATTTTGGGCTTCCAGATTAGCACATTGAACAGGAAAGTTGAAAGCCATTTTTAAATTGAAGAGAGCAGAGATGTCCTGGGAAGAATCTTTTTTTTTTTTTTTCCAACTGTGCCGTATGATATGGACAATGTAACTACTGCCTGGCAGCAGTCCTCTGGGGCTTTTTCTTAGTTTCAGCAACCTGCTTCCCAGAAGATCAGAATAATTATACTTACACCTGTTTTCACACAGTTTGTAGCTATGTGGAATATTTTCCTAAGACCTGATACTTTATTAAGCTGGATCTCACAGATTAAAAAAGGAAAAAAGTAAAACCTGTGCTAATATGAGAGAGTATAAATACGACAGGATGAGCAATTTTACCACCATTACTTCAACTGATGGAGTTCAAATTTGGGTTAATTTGCCTAAGGCCTCAGATGTAGATTGGTCACAGTTGTTATCATCATCTCTATTTTTTTATGTGGTCAAGATGGGAAATAGAAATAACCTGGCATTTTCAAGGAGCAGTCCTAGGAAAAGAGCTCCTGCCTCTCAATCCCCATCCAAGACTTTCTTCACCTGAAATGAACATCAAACACTGAAATATTTTGCTTAGTCGTAAACTTACTGTGGAACTGATGAACTATATATTCAAAAAGGAACTAAGGTTCTGAAAAGCTCTCAAGCAATGATATCCTCCAAGTTATGCTACCTTGTTCCTTTATTTTGGTTGCGATTTCCTTTAAAAGCCATCACCTAGGTATGGCTTAGCAGTAGCATAACTCTCAGAGGGACTTTTCACATGCATTTCCTTGTGAATGCTGTTTATTTACGTATTACTAGTTTCCTTAATGACTAGCATAAAAATGCTTGAATTATAAATAATAACTGTGCACATATTTGAATTTTTCTTCTAATTCTGATTGACAGAGGTCTCCTATTCTCACCCAGACATCAGTTGTTACCTTAATAAATCAGATGAAAATTCTTGTAAATTTTCAAATTATATAGTGATGAAAAACATTGAAAAAAACTCATAGAAGTTTAATTCAGCTGCCACAAGGTAGGCATTGTATAGCAAACACATGAAATATGCTCCTCAAATTTATGTACACAGTTCAATTGTTCCTACTAAAAATCCCGAAAGGTATTTTCTAGTAACATAGCAGATTTAAATATGCTCCTTGGATAATAACAAGGCAAGGTTATCAAATACTATTTTGATGTGGAAGAGTATTGAAAAGGTACTAACTTTATCATCCAATAATTTAACCTGTGATGGACTCGTACAAATATTGCCATTTCTATATAGAGAATAAGATCAAAATTCAGAATTTTATCTCTAATAGAAATTTTAAGATATAGAAATAAACACACACACATATCAATGATTATGTACAACTGGCGTTGGGGAACTCACTTGTTTGTCAGAGGAATCACATGTATACCTCACGCCAAATAACAAAATTAATTTTAGATGCATTTAAAATGTTTCATGGTAATTATTACCGAAAAACAAACATGTGCTATAAAAAAAATGAGAAGATAATATAGGATTCCGAGCAGCAGGGGTGTTATTGCCATATCAGGAAAGAGCCAGGAAGCTGAGGAAACTCTTTGAAACTCTAACTTTGTGTCTCTTGGAGGAGCAGGGGCTGAGGCATGGGTACATGAGTAGATCTGAGTTGAGACAAGGAGTCTAGCAAAATGTTTATGACCTTCTGATGGGCACTTATCATAGAGGGAAGTTACACAGCACTATGTAACAGAAGGAAGTTAAGCTACCCTAAATAGAAAGTAATTTAAATATACTCACACCAAATATTTTCATTTTAAGGACCCAAATTACCTTGTTTCTGGGTCTCCAGTGGGAACTTACTGGTAAGACACGAATTACCAAACATTCCAGGATCTAAAGCATAGTGTTTTCCCCAAAACTATCCCTTGAATAATTAAAGTCGTCATCTATTCAAGTCCTTTCAAATGCCACATATCATAGGGCACAATCACAATTATTATATTTTGAACAAAATATGGTGCCCAGAAGACAACTTGGTCTAAAACGATGTCCTTAAATGAAAATGTTTGATACATTTAGATACCACCAGAGAAAGCTGGTTTAAATAAAAGAACCAAGTATATTTAATGAAGATTTGGTCATTTTTCTCTAGGGAAGTTTCAAAATTTTCACAAAAATTCATATTTTTCACAATTGTAAGGCTAGATGCAGTTACAGATACCTTTAGGAGTCAGATATATCACTGTGTGAAATGTTAACTGGCTATATTTAACCACATAAGGATCAGGAAAATAAACCTCCAGGACAAACACAAGTAAGCAAAGAAATAAACAACTAATACTAATCCATATATTTTTCAAATGGATATTTATGTCTCATTATAAAAGCAGAAACTGTAGCATGTGTAGATTAAATGGATATCAATTTTAAAAAACTTGGATAGCAGTGAAAATAAGGTGCTCAGGAAAGGACACAGATGGCAGAAAATGTGGTTTTTAGTGATGATAAAAGACAGTGATCACAAAGACATAGGTAAGGTTTTAGAATTATTACGTAAAATAAAGGAAGAAGAAAAAACCCAGTATTTTCCAATTAATGTTATATGTGATGTTATTTTAATATATGTATTATTCCCAAGTTCACATTCATTTAATAAGTTGGTATTGTAAGTAGAGCTTTGACTACTTCAGCCACGTTCCCAAGAGTTTATGTATTCAAGTTGCTTAACCCCTAAAGTCAATCATAAAAATCCTGTAGGAAGTAAATTTGAGTATCTGGGGCATTAAATTTTGTCAATAATTTGGTTTTTTATTTGAATGCAGGTTTCACAGATTTCACTTTATGAAAATACATCGAGCTATTTGCTATTATGATTTGAGCATGTCTGTATACTTTACTTAATAATGGGAACAAAGAGGATTAAAAATGTGAAAATGATAATAATGATACTAATATTGCTGTATAATAATAATAGTAATAAAAATAGTAATAAAGATATTGGAAAAGAAGCAGATTCAAAGAAAAAAACAATATAACAATCAGTATATTATATTCATATAACTTGATTCATATCACTTGATAACTATGACGTTAAGAAACTTCCCATTCCTTCAATCAAGAGAAGGAGGAGGAAGGGGAGGAAGAGGAGGAAGAGGAGGAGAAGGAAGAATAAAAGGTAAAAATTCCCAAAGAGACTATATATTTGGAAAACTACAATATTGGGTATTTTTTCACTTTCAAAAGTAAAAATAATGTAATTTATATACTAGTGAATGCCATTTATAACTTTCAAATCATAAAAAAATTTAAAAGTTAATAACATAACCAAAGTTGTAAGATGGTCTGAAGCTAATAATCATTATGCTCATATGTTGTTTTTGGAAGTATGAATTACTTGAGTATCATTGGAAAATCATTCAACAACATATTTATAGTTTTTGACCAATATTCCAAATCCTTAGAACTTTTCTTGTGAAAATATTTGAAAATAAAATTGGCTGTATGTATTTACTTACATATTTATTCTTGCATTCCAAAGTTTATCAAAAGTAGAAATATAAATACAAAAAATAAAAAACAATTTTAAGATTGATCAAGTCAATGAAGTAATATTGCATTACAAAATTACATATATGCATAATTTTGTATTACATAAGCAAAGATTATAAAGAAAAAAAGTTACCATGTTAAAGTATGGCAGGTTGGAAAGATTTAATTCCTTATTTGATTTCCAAAAGTGTTGATGTAATGGCAATTTTGCTTACATAAACTTAAAACTTACAAAAAGATATATATATATATTTTTTTTTTTTTAATGTTTGATTTGGGTCTGGTATTATTTATATATGTATATATAATATTTTAATCTATGTATTTTTCAGAAACTTTCTTTCATCCCTTAACCATATGTCTTAAAAAATCTCCTTTTCCAAAACATATATATCTGAATGTATGTATAACTTTTGCTCTAACTTCAATGTAAGTATTCCACAATATAGATTTGCTACTATTCATTTATTCAGTAAAATGGTGATGAACACTAACATATTAAAAAAAAAATCCCACTCCAAAACAAAGCTATCCAAAAAGTCTTTGTTCCTGGCTCTTTATGCATGTGTCCAAATATTTTCTAGGCTAGTTACCAAGAATCACATTGTTTGGTTATCAACAGTTTTAATATTAACAGTTAATGCATATTTGTCTTTGAAAGGCAGCACTCCCTTAAGCAAAGGAAAAATGTACATCCAGCATGCTTACTGATACTTAATATCATCAATTTGTGTTTGTGTGTGTATGTATATATATTTTTAGCCAATTTAATAAGTGAATAAACATCTTATTGTTATTTTAATTTGCATTTTTATGACTACTTATAAGATTGCATATAGTGTATTCTACATGCATATTTTTCAATTGTATCAATTTTATGGATTTATAAATGTTTGGGTAAAATATACATAACATAAAATTTTCCATTTTAACTATTTTTAAATGTACAGTTCAGTGACATTAACTGCATTCACATTGTTTGCAACCATCACCACAATCTATCTCCAGAACTTTTTCATCTTCCCAAGCTGAAATTCTACACCCATTCAACAAAAACTCCCCATTTTACTCTCCTCCCAGGCCCTGGCAACCATCATTCTACTTTGTGTTTCTGTGAATTTGACTAATCTAGGTATCTCATTATAAATGGAGTCATACAATATTTTTCCATTTATTTATGGCTTATTGTATTTAGATGACTTCAAGGTTTATTCATGTTGTAATATGTATCAGAATTTTTAAAAATTTTATTATACATATTTATTTTGATTTTGCCCACCCTTTAGGATATGGTAATGTTTTATGATTACAAACTAATTAAAAGCCAACCAAATAAGTGAATAGTGTTTCTATTTGGCTGAAGAAATCCTCAGTATAGGAAATTGTGTTTCTGAGCTTGAACTTTGTCAAGTTCAGTAGTCTTTGTACTACTATTTTTAATTAAATAATTTTAATGATAAATACAAATTGTATATATTTATGGTGTGCAATGTGATCTTTTGATATGTGTATATATTGTGGAATGGCTAAATCAAGTGAAGGAATGTATCCACTACCTCTCATACTTATTTTTTTTGTAGTGAGAACACTCAAAATGTGTTCACTTAGCAATTTTCAGGTATAAAGTGCATTGTTATTAACAGTGATCTCCTTTGGATAATATACCCAGTAGTGGGACAGCTGAATCATGTGATAGTTCTATTTTTAATTTTTAAAATAAGCCTCCATACTGTTTTCCATGACTGTGCTAATTTACATTTTCCTCAACAGTGTACAAGGGTTCTATTTTCTCTACATCTTTGCCAATACTTGCTATCTCTTGCGTTTTTTTTTTTTAATAATATCCATCCTATCACGTGTGAAGGGATCTCTTTGTCGTTTAACTTGCCTTTCACTGAGGATTAGTGATGAGTGTCTTTTTGTGTGTTGATTGACCATTTATGTATCTTCTTTGGAGAAATGTCTAATGTCCATTTTCTTTTCTTTTTCTCCTGTTGCCGGTGCTTCTGGTTTCATATTCAAGAAATCATTGTCAAATCCAATGGCATGAAGCTATTCTCCTATGTTTTTGCCTAAGATTTTTGTAGTTTTGGCACTTATTTTAGCTATTTGATCCATTTGAATTAATTTTTGCATACAGTTTGAAGTAACGGCACAACTTAATTTTCTCCTATTTTCTTTCTTTTTATATATATATATATATTTAGGTATCTACTTTTACTAGCACAATTTGTTGAAAAGACTGTCTATTCCTCATTGAATGGTCTTGACGACCTTGCTGAAAATCTATATATGAGTTTATTTGTGAGCTCTCCATTCTATACCATCAGTCTGTATATCTGCCATTATGGCCAGTACCACAGTTTTGATTCCCGTAGCTTTGCAGTAATTTTGAAATCAGGATATATGAGACATCCAACTTTATTTTTCTTGTAAATTACCCCATACATCATATTCCATTCATGTATATTAACAGATTATAAAATTCCTGGAGTTTTCAACCCTTTTGTAGTTTTTTTAGCACAGTGACTTGAACGGAGCAGAATCTTTGTAAGTGGTTGCCAAATGACTAGCTAACTTACTAGTTTTCCTTCCAAATCTAATTTTAAAACTCATTATTGTTACACTTTAGTTCCACATCTCCATATTTTTGTTATATTCTTTAACACAAATGTCTTAATCTTGTCTTTATGTTATTATTTTGAAAATATTTTCAGCTATTCTAAAAGCATTGAGTTGAGCTACATTATGAAGTAAAATTAGTAAAAAAATAAATCATTGACATCAGTAAAGTAAGGCTAATTCCTTATACTTATATTGAAAATATAATTATTTGAGGAGTAAAGTTAAATAGATTATTTATAATAGTATTAGAAAAAGCTAAACAAGTTAGGTTACAAAGTTAAAATCTGTAGCAGAGAAGAGTTAAAATACATAAGCAATAAGGAAGAGAATTTTTTGCTGAGATTCAAAGAGAATCAATGAAAAGGAGCATGCTGGAAGTCTGTTCTAGATGGCAGATTGCCAATGGCAGGAACTGCAGAGCTGGGCTGATACAGTCCTGGCTGTGAGTGATGTTTGTTGAGGGAGTTGAAACTGGAGGGGAAGAGTCAAAAAAGTAGAGCTTGAAGTGGTTTCAATAGTGCTTCTCTGAAAATTACATAAAATTTTATCATGCTAACAGTAAGAAGTAAACTCTTCTGAGACATCCTAATACGGAGAAGAGTTATCAAAAAACATATGGCATTTTGTACATTGTATCAGAAATCAAAAATTAATCTCTGACCTTATTATATACTTAATATGTTTGAGATACAATGCTTATGACTTCCTAAGGATTTCCTTGTTAGCTAGAAAATGGTGGAAGTGTACTAGAATCCAGGTCTGTCCAGCTGATTCCAAAGACAGTGCTGTCGGTTTCTTTTCTGTTATCACCTTGAGCCATTTGCTGACAGTGCAACAGAGAATACAGCAAGGACTCTTTTCCTTTATCTTTTTTCAATATTTTTCTACTTCTAAAGTCAAGTGAAACAGATTGGTCCTTTTGCTCTTAAGAGTCTACAGAGAGAACATAGAGAAATAAGAATAATGAGGCAAAATAAACATTTTACCATACTCCAAATGCTTTTAGGATGATGTGGTTGGAAAAAAAAACTCCTAGTAAAACATTTTTTGTCTTTAAGACCTCATATTTTTAATATGGAACTTTTAGAGCAAGATTTTATTGTCTAGAACCAAAGAGCTAAACTTTCTTTTCAAGTCACAGTCTTTTGTCAAAAGTTTTCTCTAAATATGAATGTAGATACTTTATTATTAGAAATAAATTCAAGACTAATGATCACTCTGAGGTTTAGTACTGTAATTCCTACTGTTAGTGAGTTTCTCCTTTACAAATCAGACACTGGTTTTTCCTCTGAGGTGTATGTAACAATTATTAAGAGCTGTCAATGTACAGGGCATTCCACTCATTTGGGAATATAAAATCTAAGAATAATTCCTGACCCTGTAATTCATTTAAGAACATGAAACATAAATAAATGAAATTTAAATTAATTGCTAAGTATAGGGTACAAAGGGTAAATGCTTTGAGTCTTAAGTGAAAAAAAAATCAATGTAGGTTTCTTCTCTCTGATGGCTGCTGTGTATGTGTGCATATGTGTGTGCATTTTGGTATGAATGATACATTCTTCTAAGGACTTGAGTGGCTCTGTGCTTTCAATACTCACATGGAACTGACAATCAGCACTGGGAATTCTGAAAAACACATTTCTCAGAATGTGGACCTTTTTCATTGTTAAACTATGTCATTTGTATTTTTGGTTGTTTCTTCCTTAAATTAAAATTTGAAAAATATTCTTAACATTACTTTCTTAGTATAGACCAGATTTTGTCAATCTGCACACATTAAGAAATAAGACATAAGAAACATTTTTGAAACAAGATAGCTTTGACTAGAAAATGAAAATATGTTTCTATTCAGCACTCACATTGATTGATACTAAACTCATTTTCAAGTGGATTGTCCCACCCATGTGTTATGTAATTATTAGTCCTCCTTTACTGAATTAAGTCCCACTATAGAATTTCTCTGGGTTCTGTTCAAGCAGTATTTCTTTCTCTGCTTTATGACAGCCAAGATTGACATAGTAAAGGCCACTGCTCGATTAAAATAAATGTTAGTCAATATATAAAATCTCAATGTGAGTATAAGTACTTTTGTGAATATTTTAAAAATATGTAATTTCTCAAAGTTGAAAGTATAATTATTTACTTTATGTATTCAAGTTTAGCAGATACGATTTTTAAAATAAGTTTCTACCTCATACACTTTTTGGAATGAAGATAAGTTATAATTTGTTACATTTTTTTTCTTCTAATGGCTAAGCAGATTGAGCAGGTCAAAACTAAATCCTTGAGTCTATCTATGTGATTTATTTGGCTATATATTTAGAGCAATCTCATCAGACCTACTCCCACACCACTAACCAGGGTCAGTTTGGGCCAGAAATCACCTTCAACAAAAGCTTTTCTGAAAAATTATAAATAATCTAACACTGCAAAAAAATTCCCAAGTGAGTTATTATGAGTTATTATGAGTTGAATGATTTTAAGTCACATAGACAATCTTTCCAAAATCTTGGTCCTCAGTTCCTTTACTGCCCATCTTTGAATGATTGTTCTCTACCCCCAGCATACCATGGTATTACTCAATAGCTTTTATCAACCAGTTATTACATTTTCTCCATTATCCTCATCTCAAGCTTCCTACTCTTCAAACATCACCTCCTACTGTTCAAGATCCTTTCATTAATTTCCAGCTTCAACAATTGTTATTCCTTCCTGGTACCTATCAGCCATTGAACTTGGCATATTCCTCCTGTCTTTTATCCCTCTGTGTCCTAACTTCCATCCTCAGCCAGCTTGAATCTCATGGTCCATCATCATCTCTTCAATGCCAACACCTCCGTTCTTCCCATTTATGATCGCCTGCAAATGCCTATAACCTAGTTCAATTTAATTGTCTAATTAGTCTACTCTTATAACTGCACAGATAAGTAAGATGGAAGTAAACATAATCATGTTGACTGTATGTTCCTACTGATTGCTAAACAAATAATTTAGAATAGACCAAATTGTATCTCATTGACTCAAGGACATAACTTCAACACTTCTCTGATATTTTCTGTACCACTAATTTGCCTTCTTTAATATATCATTCTTATTAGCATGCAATATGCTCTAATATCTGTGATTTTTACCAAAAAATTCATCATATCCCCAATTTTCCTTTTACCTCATCCCTCTGCCAAAACAAATCTTGTAAAAGTCATGTCATTCGTATTGCTAAATTAAATGAACTGTTCTCAGCTCTCCATTTACTCAACATACAAGCAACATTTTGTAAAGACAATCATTCATTTCTTGACACATTTCTTCACTTGGCTTTTAGGATCCCCACTCATTTTGTTCCCTTCTGACCACAATGGCCATGCCTTTCCATTCTTTTTTGTTGGTTTTCCTCACTTCCCCAGGACTCAGTTCTTGTTTCTCTTCTCTTTTCTAAACACGTTTATTCCCTACGAGATTTTGCCTAGTATTATGATTTTAAATATCATTTATATACTGGCAGCTCTCAAACTCGTATCTCTAGCCCATAGTTCTCTCCAAACTTGATTATCCAATTGCCTACTCACCTTCGTCCTTTGGAGGTCTCATCTTAAACCTGTATCTTCCACAGAATGTATTAGGGGGCAAGTCTATTTTTTCAATTACTCAGATCAGTAACACTGGCTTCATCCTTGACTCCCTTTTTCTCTCCTCTCACAACACACAGCTATTAGCAAATTCTGTCAGGTCTACCTTCGAAATATTTCCCAGCTCTAAAAACTTCTTATTTCTACTGCTGTCATGTTAATTTAAGCCATCATCATTTCTCCAGTGAATATTACAATAGCCTCCTAATTTGATTCCTTGCTTCTACGCTTGTCCACTTGGAATGTACAAAAAACAAAGCAGCCAGAATTATCAAGTCATAAATTTTATTACATAAGCATTAAGGTAAGAATAAAGGCAAGTTAAAAATAAAAGAAGACATACTGGAAAGAATATTTGTGAAACAGCACAAACTAAAGCCTGCTCTCCCTAATATATTAAAGACTATTGAAGTTGAAAAGAAAAAAGTATCAACAATCTGATTTTAAAATGAGCAAAGGCTAGAAATAGACATTTAACAGGAAAAAAACTGAAATGCAAATGCCAAATAAGTATATAAAAAGACACTCATGTAATTCTCAGAAAGATAACCTTGAATTACATTCTATGTGGTGGCTGGTGAATGTATAGATGATGTAAGTCTTAAGATGGGGATCTGGCAATATTTATCAAAAATGTATACATATAACCTCTCAAAGCAACCTCAACTCTTAGAATGTATTCATTTCTGGGAATATAACTACTGAACATGCACAAAATTAAATAGAAAATTTTTTTCCTTGCAACATTGTCTACAATTACAAAAATTGGAAACTGAAGTGGTCAGAAATAAGGCAAGTATAATTAAATTATGGTACATCCATAGGGTGGAATAGTTTGCAGCTGTATAAAGAAATGAGGGTGATCCTATTTATAGATAAAGAGCTCTGTAGAATATATGACTAAATGAAAATAAGCAAGGAGAAAAGGAATATATAAAATAAGCAAACATCAGTGCAAAAAGGGAGGCAGTGGGGATAGAACTATATATTTGGAAGTTCTTATATTTGCCTAAAGATAATCTTATGTGAGAGCTAACAAAAATGGTTTCTTGAAAATGCAGGTCAAGTGAATGGTGCCAGGGATGAGTGTAAGAACCTTTAGTGTAAAACTATTATATATCATCTTTATAGATAAACCATTTCAATGCATTACCTATTCAAAAACATTTTTAAATAAACTTTTGCTTGCCTACTTGAAACCATCCATTAACTTTTTGCTTAACTCAGAGAAAAAAAAAGTCGGGATATTGGTCTACAAGATCCCCTACATTCTCATTCTGTCTGCCATCACTCTCCTCTTGCGTTAACTTGCTCAGAACCCATTGACTTTCCCACTGCTTCCTGAAAACATCAAACATTTCCACATCAGGACCTTTGTTCTCACTGCTAGATCTCCTTTGAATGCACTTACTCCAGATATCCTTGTGGCTCCTTCCTTCCTTCCTTTCCTTCTCATATCAGTTCAAATGTCACCTTATCAGTGATGCATACCTTGACTACTCTAAATAAAACATTGTATAGTAAAGCACCCTAACACCTCGGTACCTCTATTTCTTTGATGTTATTTTATCATTTATTTAGCAGATATCACCATTTGATATAATGTTTATTATTCTTTTTCAACCTCTCTTTTATTTATACCCCAGATGTAAGCTCCAAAGCAACTTTGTTTTATTTACTGGTTGTTTCTCAATGCCTACAACAGTGCCTTGCACATGGCGGGTGCTCAAAAAAAATTTCTCAACAAATGAATTTTATGTACTTCAGTGCAATACTCCAATTTGTTCTCCCGGATTAGTTCATTCACATTCTGCCAGCGCTATATAAATTCTACCCCTGTGTATGGTAATCATGGACTTCGAGGTCTTAGGAAGCGCTAGGTAGAGTGTAAACACATTGTGAATGAAGGATGCTTTTTCCTTTCCTCCTCACAGCTTGAACCCAAGGAGCCCCTTTGCTTCTTGCATGGAAGCACCATTCAATCATGCAATTTTAGGAGAGAAGTGAGTAAGCATTGAGTGAGTAGAGGGCACCTAGATTAGGTCCCATGCCCAATTGTTACCTCTTAGAATACATCTGGCTAGCTCTCAAATATCGTATAACCATTCCTGAAAATGTAGCCTGAATGTATTTAGACAAACCGACCTTTCTTCTTTTCGTGACACCTCACAGTATCTCAATACCACTGTCAAGAAACTCTATCAGGATTACCCATTGTAATTAATTACATCTAATGCTGATTGTTAAATCTTGAAATTGTGTACATATAATAGGGTCAAGAAAATTGTATTAAAATACGTGTGTATCGTGTATATAATTTAACCATACATTTAGAAAATCTAATCTTTGTTCTATACCTCTTGAGTGATTATGCTTCATGCTGCATAAGAGAGGCAGGTTTTTTTCCCTTTTCCTTAAGGCTCCCACTGTTAGATGATATCTTGTTTTTGCGATGTTTGCCTTAGCCTAAATAGAGGCAGATAATCTTTTTTTTTTTCATTGCCATTCCAAATGAAATAGTGAGAATGTTCCTTAAACCACCTCTTATCTTCAGTTCTATCTGCATAACATTGCCCAAAACTTGCTGCACCCTCTCTCTTATTTCAGATCCCTGTCTGCTTTAAGTGCAGACTCAAACTGTCTTCAGAAAGTGCATGTTCTGTGTAAATCCTAGGAGTTCATTCATATGAGGTTGCCTTCAGTTTTCTGACAATCTTAGCTCCCTTGCAGTTTTTCCTGGGACTAGAGCCCTAATTCTTTTTTCTACTTGTTTTGTTTTTCTTCTTCTCTTGTTCAGTCTTTGCTCTTCATTCAAGTTGGCCTTATTTTGTCAGAATTCAGGTGCTTTCTTTCTAGACTCCCCCCACTCCTATGTATTTCTCATATCCTTGCTTACCAGCAACCACATTTTTAAGCATTGCTCAAAATGGCAGAGGTCTAAGAAGTGTGACTTAGTTTGGGGCATACAATCTAAGTTACTGAATCCAGGAGAAGACAAATCTACAATAGCTTCGTTTTTTGGAGCAGGAATTTTTAAATATATATAACTTTGGGGCTTTTCACTTGCTCCTTTTGCCTAAAAGACTCTTCTCTTAGTTCTTCTTTTAACTGTTAGGTCTCTGCACAAATGTCACCTCCTCAGAGCAGCTTTTATTGACCACTCTCAAATTATTCTGTTTTATAGATTTCCTGCATAACACTCACCAAAATGTATAAGCGTATTGCTTATCTATTTGACTTCTTCATTATTTTCTATCTTCATCACTAGAATGTCATTTCCTGGAAAACTGGAATCTGGCTTGTCTTTTTCAACATTTTCTCATAAGCCTTCAAGTCTTAGACAAACAGTAAGCACTTAATAAACATCAAATGACTTAGTTAGGTTCCTTTTCCTCTTTCATTCGTCACTACCACAATCTAGTTATTTGAAAGAATTTGCATGTTGATCTTCTCTAAAGCTTACGACATAATTTATTTAAATAGTAGATATTCAATTATTTCTGTTAATTTACAAAAAATAACCTTTTCTCCACCAATTTTTTAAATTCTGTTATGTAGTAAAGACAAATTTTGGTTATGATTCTAAAAATATTTTCTAAACTCATATTGTTTCCTATGACATCAATGGGGAAAATTCCACTTATAACTGTAGTTTATAAGAATTTTGTGTATAATTTTTTTTACCTTTAAGCTATTTTATTTATTTATTTATTCAGAAATGGGGGTCTTGCTGTTTTGCTGAGGTTGGACTCTAACATGCAGGCTCAAGGGATGCACCTGCTTCAGCCTCTCTAGTAGCTGAGACATCTGGCACTCACTACTGTGCTCAGTTCCATGATATTTTGTACTACGTAAATACTAAGATTTCTGGTTATATCTTTTAACATGTCTATACTTCAATGATTTTGATCAAATATGATTCAAATTACAACAGAGTTCAACTTAAAATGTATATTTAAATATAAGTATCATTTAAAATTACCCTGTAAATACATTTCATGTTCCCAACCTCAGTACCACTATATGCTGACATTCTAGCCTTAAATAGCGCTAGGGAAGTTTAGCAATATACCAGTTAAATGTGGAGTTCTGCAACCTCTGTTGTTACGTTAAGGTTGTTCCCATAGCATCTTACATAAATATCTGCTAAGAGTTTGTAATGACTTAAAGGAAAAGTGATGCTTTAATGATACTATGTAACCTACTAAATAATTTATTGAATTGGATGGTACTTTCATTATATATGCCTAACTGATTCATAAAGTTAAATTCTATAGTTTTTATTATTGCCCCTATTAAGGGTATATTGGCATTTTTATTATAATTCTCAGTTTTAGGGCACTTACAATTAAATAAGTTTAGATGAGTTTGGGCTATAATTTGTACATTTAACTCAATTAATATTTCTTTTGGTTTAGTTCTTTCATTGCTAAATGCTCTTTTAAAGTTAACTACTAGATATTGTTTTTGGAAAGACACAAAGTGTATTCTTACCTACAGAACCTTCGATATATACCTAACGTATATTATTTAATAAAGCTGTGAAGAGAATATAGTTATAGATTCTTTGACATTTCACAATAAAACACCCAACTAACACACATATTAATGTTGTAGTTAAGAGCCTGGGCTTGATTTTTAGCTTTGACATTTATTAACTATGTGTTGGGAATTTCACTTAAAACTTAAGTATCTCCATTTCCTTACCTGTTCAATGTTCCCACTTTACAAAGTTGCCCTAAAGATTAAATGATGGAATACGTGCAAACCACTAGGTCCAGGTCCTAATATATAGTCAAAAATTTCAGCTATTATTATTACTAGTAATAATATGGTCACTATTACTACCGAATTTTAGCTATTATTCCTTTCTAAGCAAATCCTTTGGTAAAAGGGTAAATGTCTCCTTTACTTTCTTCACAATTCATTCTACATATAAAAAGCTGCTCACTTGAAGGCTTTATTTCTCATGTAACTATTCTCCCTACTTAAATACTGCAACAGAGCTAACATGCTTCATGGAATTCCTAATTTCTAAATTCAGCGCAGCCTCAATGTTTATTGTTTTCCTGCTATTTTAAAGACTCCGAAGTAGTGGTTTGAAAGAATACAAAGATGAACAAGCCACATTTACTTTGTCAAGGGAGCATCAGATCTAGCGGAAAAGGTAAAATGTCCTCAAATAACTACACTAGAAAATGTAATGTGATAAATATTACCACAGAGCAACAAAGAACCATAAGCATATAGACAAAAAGACAAAAGAGCTTAACTACAGAGTGCTCAAGACATGCAGAGCTGACCAAAAAGAAAAAAAAAAGATAGCTCTTTCCATTTGAAAATGAGTCTTGTTACGGGTTGAATGATATCCACATGAAAAGATATGCTGAAATTTTAACCCCCAGTGCCTCAGAATGTGACCTTCTTTGGAAATAGAGTCTTTCCAAAGACTTTTATCCTTACAGAGCTAATCAAGTTAAAATGAGGACATTCAAGTAAGCCACCAGGGGTGGGCAACCTCCGTCTTTTGACTGAGTCCAAATATTACAGAAAAAGAAGGCTGCACTTAAGGATCTAGAAGGCCACATGTGGCCTTCCACAGGTTTCCCACCCCTGTGGGTGTCATCCAGTATGTCTAGTTTTCTTAAGAAAGGAGAGATTTGGACACGAAGACAATATGCACAAAGGGAAGACAATGTGAAGACACAGGGAGAAGATGTCGTATGACTTGAGTGATGCATCTACGACCAAGGGGCACCAAGGATTGCTGGCAAAGGCCAGAAGATAGAAGAGACGAGGAAGGATTATTCTCTATAGCTGTCAGAGAGAGCATGGCCCTGCTGACACCTTGATTTCATTCTTCCAGCCTCCAGAACTATGAGATGATAAATTTCTGTTGTTTCAAGTCACCTAATTTTTGGTGCTTTGCTATGGCAGCCCTAGGAAACTGATGTAAGTTCTAAATTCAACCTGATATTGTAGGAACAGGAAAATACCAAGCAATAGTCGGTGACTGAAAAACTAACCAAATTTTAGTTGTATTTAGATATATCTAATGTTAAATACTGTTATAGAATTTTATTTGTAGAAGTAAAAAAGTGTGCAAGTCCCATTAATATCAAGATAACTTTACATGCCATTTAAAAACAGTCCACCAGCTATATTAATATTTCTACTAGAAATAAAAATATCTATGGCATACCTACTTTTGTTTTCCTCCAAATTTGTCAAATTTGCAGCACTGTATATATAGTAGGTTTAGTAAACTATTTTTCAATTAACCCATAAAAATAGCATTAATTATTATGTTCAAATGTGCAAATGCTTACCTCAACTAAACTGTATATTGTTAAAAACAATAAAGCGCTAGGAAAATGTATATAATATTGTGATTACTGACCTACTTAGCATGCAGAATTTTTTTAAAAACCTCTTTAAAATAATTTTAGGTCTATAAATTTACTTTAAATATTGACCACATCTTTAAAATGGTACTTTACTTGACACAGAAATCTTTGAATAATACTTACTTGCACATGACTTTATCTTTAAGCTTATCTGTTTTTTATTAATGAAACTTGCTATTACTTAGGGGAAGAATTTGTTCTGACATGAAAAAAATAAAAAATGATAAAAATATAAAAGCCTCAGACTCTTAGAGACAACAAACAGGATGCAAATCTAACTGCAAAATCATTTATAGAGAAAGCTTTTTCTGTGACTAACCTGTGTTTTATATAAATCATACCTTGAAAAACTCAGCAAACTCAAAAGAAAATATTTAGAAATGCAAAATGAGGGAATATTGACTTTTTGTTTGTTTCTCTGATAAGCAAGAGTTGAAAGCCCACACTCCACTGTCTGGATTATTTATTCCAACCTGATACGATAACTATAACGTACATATTCTTCTTTAGGTTGGACAATTGAACAGATCTCTGGTAAAAGCTGGCATTCTCTCCATCATTAAGTGGGACAGCTAGAACCATCTGGAAAAAAATTTTATAAAAACCCGGCTGCCTTGCAATAACTGGTAGAGACCTTGAATCCTGGTCTCTTGGAATATCGAAATACATTGGTTCTGCCTAGTTCATGTCCCGCTAATCACTTCTCACCTCCCTCTCCTCATCTTGTTCTGATTTAGTATTTCCAACAAATCCAATCATCTCCCTAACTTCTCCTCTGAATAATTCTAAAAATAATCAACTTAGCTGTCACTGATCACTGACTCTATATCTCCCCACTTTGTATATGCTTCTTTTCTTTAAGTTCAGATTCTCTTTCCAAGAAAATCTAAGGTAAAAACCAATTATTTTTTCTGATAACAGAGCACCCTTTTGAATAGGTGACCCCTCTCTCCAGTCCTTAGATTCCTGGTTAAGGAAATGGAGTTGACAAATTTTTGGATCTTCTTTGTTAATTACAGACAATCCTGTAAAGTACTACCAGAAATCATAGGATAAATAATGACAGGAAATTGTCGGTTTGTGTAAAAATATTTTCTTCCAAAATCTGTTTTATTCCTCTGTCTATCCCTTTTAAAAAGATATATAGTTTAATGGCTAGAAAAGATTGAGAAACTTGTAAATTTTCTAGTGACTTTTTTTTTTTTTTTTTTTTTTTTTTGAGACAGAGTCTCACTCTCTTGCCTGGGGCGAGTGCCGTGGCATCAGCCTAGCTCACAGCAACCTCAAACTCCTGGGCTCAAGCGATCCTACTGTCTCAGCCTCCCGAGTAGCTGGGACTACAGGCATGCGCCACCATGCCCGGCTAATTTTTTCTACATATATTTTTAGCCGTCCAATTAATTTCTTTCTATTTTTGGTAGAGACGGGGTCTCGCTCTTGCTCAGGCTGGTCTCGAACTCCTGAGCTCAGAATGATCCGCCCGCCTCGGCCTCCCAGAGTGCTAGGATTACAGGCGTGAGCCACCGCGCCCGACCTTCTAGTGACTTTTGATTATATACAACGTGTATAAATTGGTGGAAGAAAGAGAAAGTATGTTAGAAGAGAAACCAAGAAAAGGATGAAGGGTAAAATTTTACTAATAATATTAACATATTGCTGACAAAGGAAACAGGAGGGAGTAATTTTGATCCAAATCTCTGGAAAATTATTTAAAGAATTTATTTCACCTATTGTGACTAAGTCCAGCCAATATAGAAACTTGCAACATCTGGTCCAATCTAAGCCATGTGAACACTTAATGTAGCAGGGAAAAAAATATTTGCGTATGTAATTTACATGCTGTTTTAATCACTGCATAATGTTGTTGTTTATTTACAATGATTTTTTTTTTCTTTGAGACCGGGGCTTACCACAGACCAATGTATAGAAATAGAAGCTAATGTTATTTTCCCAAAGACATATCCCACAACTCCTAAGTAGTAATACTTACATGATTCTTCAAATAGTGTCATGCATTGGGTAGGATTCAAAACACTCATTGGAGTTTGTTTAAAACAATAAAAAGAAAAATTGTAAAATTATAATCAACAGCCAACACAACAACCTAAGAAGTAAAAGTAATTTAAAACTACCAAACTTAATTTAGGTGTTGTTAGAAGATCCTATTGCCAAGTTGGCATCCTACACGATTGAACAAAAGAATCCTGGTATTTTGTGTGTATCTCCCAAGTTTATCTGAGATTATTAAGGTGCATAGGGAAGTACATAGTATTTCTCATATTCTCAATTCACTAAACTTACTGTTTCATGGGTTAAATGAATAGTTTATCAATGATAAAGAGCTACTGAATAAAAGAGAACGATCTGCTAGCCATTACATTAGTCTATGTGCTTGATAAATGGTATTTATTAATGCTTGTAACAATCCCAGAAAGTGAATATCATTTTCATTATTATCTCTGATTTATTTTCATTTATATAAATGGTAGGACTTTAGCTAGCAGCTCAAACAAACAACAATGGCTACCTTTGTTTTAAAAAAGGAAGAAAAACAGGAGTAACTGGAGGCAGATTTTACAGTCTGGCATTAGTTTAGTGTTCATCTAACACTATGGTTACCTTGGTACTGTTTATCCAGATACACTGGGATTGTAGAAACTTAAGGAAAAGTATCTAAACGTGATTGACTGAAACTAGAGACAATGCTAGGTATTAGTTTTACATGAGAAAGAATCGAAGAAAGGGTAGCAGAGCAGGTCAAAATATGAAAGCTTGCTCTGTGAATCACATAAATGAACAACAAATAGAGAAAATGGGCTTTTGTAAAATTTAAAAATTTAGCTACCTTTTAGGAGAGCTTGCATGAAGTACTTCCACTTTGTGACCTCTCAAAGTCCCTTTTATCTCATATAGTCTCTGATTCCATAATGACTACCTCTGCAAATAATATTAGTAGACAGATAAGAAATAGACAGGGGAAACGAAGGGAAATCACCTCAAACAGCGATAACAGAAGATGGAATTAAGTCATTGTTATACATGGCAGTTCTGCCTTTTAAGACATCACTTTCGTAAAGCTCCTAAGAGAAAAGGGGATTTAAAAAATGTTTCATATTAATTAAATTCCATATTGTATCAACCCATCATCCAGTGTATTATGATCATATTATGAGAAACAATTTGTCATTCAAAAACTTGCTAACAATCTCAATAGGGATGGTCTCTTAGAAACAGATCTCAGGAAGGTACATACCAACAGGTATGTGTTGCTTGGGAACAGAAGATTTTTCATTTTCCCCCACTAGTCTGAATAGCCAGTTGATTTATTTGGGAACAAAAGCACAACATTCAATATCTTATGAAAGACACCTACATAAAATGCTTTAAAAACTAATGATTTCTTGCTATAATTTGAAAGATGTGTTCAAATACTAAACTAGTATATAAAATCAGCCACTTTAGCAATTCATAATAGTGGATAGCTGTGAAATTTAATAGAATAGTAGGAGGCAGAAAGAAAGCAAAAATACCCTGAGGAAGGAAAATATCTTTGGGACAAAAAATTATGTGTAAATTCTCAAGGGCAGAAAATAGAAAGTATGGTATAAAGGGTATGCAGATGCATACCAATGTATATAAACAAGTGATTTGTAAGTCACATACACCCAGATAAATAACAGTTGTTATTATTTTACTAATAAGTGAGATCTTAATACAGGGAATTCACCTGAATCATTTCAAAGCTTACAAAGGTAGGGATAATGAGCAACTTGTGTCTGAGGGTCAAACGATGCCACATAAGAAGGAACCCCTTAATAATTATGTCTAAGTATAAACCATTTTCCAGACAATAATATATATACATATACTAATATATATAATTATAGTTTATGACCGTGTTGCTGTAAAGAGATATTAACATACATTAAGACATTTTCATTAACCTAAAACTTCATTTTTTTCCTTCTTATTTTAAAAAGCATGAAAAGACTTTTGTGAGCTGTAGTCACCGTGTGCCCACTGTGCCTAAGGGAGAAGTCAGCCCTGCCTGAGGGTCTCCATTTACTGCATTCATGACCTTTGGCAACACAACCCAACCTTCTCTGCCTATGCTTTTTCAGCTGTAAAATGGATAATAATGGTATCTATTTCACTGGGTTTTTGAGAGAATTGAATTATATAATCCATCTTGGAAAATGGAGGGTGTGCAGGCTGGGGCGGAAATGAGGATTGATGAGGGTAGGTATGTGTCAGAAGGGAATTTGTTACAGTTTGGGAAAGAGGAACAGAGTAGTCTTAAGGGGACTGAAATTTCTAAGCACAGTAAGCTTTGTTTCTAAATATGTCTTAGCCATTCATACCCTACCATTCTTCAAACATAGTTTCTATTAAGTAAACACAAGTTCATTTAAACAAGTCATTGACTCCATACTTTTTGTCATAGTACATTTTCTCAATCCTCAAGAAGCAAAGTTATTCTTAATGTGGGAATTTTTTTAGTTGACAGTAAAAGAAGGCAATCACTGGTATAAATGAGATAATTTGAAGGACTACAAAGTCAGTCTAAAAATAAAAGTTTAGCATTGAAAGAGACCACAATTTTTTAGTGAAAGCCACACATTTTGCAGCTGATATAACTAAATCTCTGAAGTTTGCATGATGCCACAAATTAGGATTATAACCCAAATCCTTTGATTTTCCCTCTTGGGTCCCCACCTCACTCCACACCAAAGGTAAAGGAGTTCCGAGACAATAAATTGTCATTCCCAATTTAGGGCTTTTAGCAGAAAGAAAGAAGGGATTTTATTAATTCAAAAATACTTACTGCACTTCTAATTGTTAAAGTGTATGTAGTGTAGAAAAAGAAAGACGTGTTATGACCTTCAAGAGGCTTCTAGTTTAGGCCCCAGGATACACCTTCCATAAACGATTAAACTGATATTTGAATCATTGTAACCATGGTAAGTTCTGCCAAAGAGAAGCGGTGTGCCAGGAAAGCAGAAAATAGGAGCAAATAATGCAGCCTAAGTGTTCAGAATTGCTTCCTTGAGAAATAAACGAGTAGAATATGACCTGAATATTGAGCTCAGGTAAAAAACGTAAGAGAGGGTATTGCAGGTGCATGACAATGGGAAGCACTCAAGTCGTTCCAAGGGCAGAAGGAAAGTCAGTGTAGCTGCAACCTGGTGAGTGAAGGGTATGGGGGCAAGACGAGCCTGGAGTGCAGAGGAGGTCAGTTCATTTAAGCATGTTTAGAACATGATAAGGATTGTGCAGTTTATTCAAAGGGCAATGGGCTGCCAGTGAGTACTGAAAATGATCTGAAAATGGACCAAATATCAAATGACAGTGACTTGAGGTAAGATGGTAGCAGCAGTGGAGACAGAGAGCGACGAGGAATTAAAATATCTTTTAGAGGTAAAATACACAGGACTTGGTTTCTCAATGGAAAGGGTGACGGTGTGAAGGAGCTTATCAAGGATGACCCTCATTGTCTGATGCAAGTAACTGGTGGGTCAGGTTACATTTCCTAAGATGGTTTATACTATGCTAGGAATGAGGATTAAAAGTTTATTTTCTTCCATGTGGCTTTCTTCCTTCGAGTTCATCCTATAAACTTAGTTCAATAGGATTAGAAAATCTAAGTAAACCTAAGATGGATCTAGAAAAATAGAGATATAATCAGGTAGATTAATAATTTATAACAACACTGGCCTACATTTATTGGGAGTCTGTCACATGCCAGACCCTATTCTAAAATAGCAGTATGAATATTATATTTACATTTACACATCTAATCTTCAATCAATATGTAGTGGACACTACTTTTGTTTTTATTTTACAGACGAGGAAATTAAGCACATAGGAGTCAAGTGGTTTAAACAGCATGGAAATGACAGAGCCAGATTTATGCTCATGCCTTGAACTGTCATTGCTGGCCTGCCTCTCTTAAAGAACCTCCTAGTTTCACCTTACACAAAAGGTGTGAAAGGGCCTTGGAAGCTTCCCAATGGCCCCAACCCAGTATGCTAAGAGGCTTGATAAGAATTGGGGGCTGAAACCCTGTATAACAGTAAATGGTGTTACTGCCCCATTGTTCTCTTAGGAACCAAGAAGCACTGTAGTGGGTCCCTGGATGGGGTCAGTAATTGAAAGATCTGTGTTACTGGCTCGAGTTCTAATAATGAATATATCCAAGGTGAGTACTTGGAAATTATTTTTCCATCCCTTTACAACTATATTTGTCATTTAAAAGCCTTCGGATGATACAGTTTTATGACAGAAATTCTTACACATAGGCACCAGAATGAACTTGCCTTTTTATGAAGAAAGAAGATAAATTATTATTATTTGTCAAAATCTTGTGAAATCATTAATCCTGCTAAAGCTTGAAAAGTGGAAACCTATGATCTCTGTGTTCTGTTGCAGATAACATGAAACATTAGCTTCCTTAGAAGAATAGTGATATCTTAAGGTACTGAACCGTTCAGTTTTATTACCACATGAATTCCATGTAATCAGTTCTTAGGATAGCAGTTTGCCGTAATACATTTCCTAGCTCATCCACAAAAATGACCCTTCAACCCAGCTAAATAATAGTATATTACATATATGTGTTATCTGCTTCTGAGTCAAGCTTTGGACACTTGAGGTAGGCAAAATTTTAGTAAGAAATGTCATTTATAAATTAGATTTTTTAAAAAAGCCAAGTAAGATATCTGCCTACAATATCTTACATTATTCTAACATTTGTGTAAAAGTTAAAATGAACAGAATGTTGATAGAAGAACGCACCTGTGTTCAATGTGAATCCTTTCTTGTTAACGGCTTTTAATGCAATAGCTCATCAACAATCATCAGGTACAAAACGCACTGTAAATGCACCCTACTTTCAACTTACAATTTTTTAGCTTAACTTGGAGATCATGGATAAATTTGTCTGACATGGAACAGCATATTTTAGAC
Source organism: Indri indri (assembly GCA_004363605.1). Classification (NCBI taxonomy): domain Eukaryota; kingdom Metazoa; phylum Chordata; class Mammalia; order Primates; family Indriidae; genus Indri; species Indri indri. The sequence continues at coordinate 24,769 of RJWJ010006241.1, forward strand.
AATGCTGATAAAAATCCTGGCGAGACCTTACTTTTCATAGAAATTTGTCTCTGAAGGACATAACCTTTTCTGTCATGATTGCAACTCTCATTGCAAAACGAGAAAATTAAATCACTTGGGAATGCTAGGAAAGACAGAAAACTTTAAACCGAATGCCACTCACAACACTAGAAAGCACAGTAAATGATGTGTTGGCTGTGATACAAGAAAACATCTATGACATTATCTATCATTAAGTCGAAAAATCTGTCAGGTATGTTTTCCTTACAATGATGGTTTTTTTAACTAAGTCTGGGATTGAGCTGTTTAAATAATTATTGACACATATATATCAGTTTAAACAAACTTCTCAGCCCACCTATAAAACTTAGAACAAAAAGAGCTTCAAAGTTCTGGATCCCTTAGCTCTTTTCAGGGTAAGAAAAATTCTGCTGTTACCTTTTACACCATTCTAACCTTCTGTCCTACCTCAATTCACCCTGGTCAAATTGTTTCTAATCCACCCAGTTACCTGAAGGGTTTCTTTGATTACTTGCCAATTAGCAATGGCCTTTCCAAATGTAAAAGGTACCATAGGGTAGAAGAATGAAATAGATGCTATAGGAAAAAAGCAATTTGGAAAAAAAAAAAAATTGTCTCTTTGTCAATTACCAATACAACTTGGTGTACACCATCTAAAAAATAAAAACAAAATCCTGCTTCAAATTTAACTAAATCTAAATTACACATTAGAATTTTGGCAATAAATTATACTGTGAATATTTTCCTATAAGAAGATATTTTTTTTTCCTCATTGATGAAATACCAAAAATTACTTTCATGTGTATTTATGTCTCCTCTGCTCATGGATCCTATTTCTAAAGTGACATGTAAAAGAGCTATGATTCAAATCTATCAAAAAAGCTGATGGTTCAGCCAAATTAATCTATATTTAGAATAAGAGGGGATATGAAAAACTTTAGACTTCTACTTTAAAAATGTTTGTTGGAAACATTGTGCGAAAGGAAGCTAACTTTGTAAAATTTGAAACTTTCATACAAATAAGGATGTGGGTATGTATGTACACTTTCCTAAATGCCAAACAGCAGAGGATGTTTGAGTCTATAGGAAATCTCTATTATGTCAGAGTAATGGATATGCCTACTTAAAATGAATCTGCTATTATTATAGTGAAAAGTGAAAAGAAATTTTATTTCAAAAATAATATTTAATTTTTACTTAGCAAATTTTAGGTTATAATCACGTACCTAATCATGGAATTAACAATATACAGATCAATTGCTTTCAGTGTATAATTTTTCTGGTAAAAATTTGTGACACCATGAAATGACCTCTCTCACTTTGCAATTACCTTTTATACAATCAAGAAAAGAGTCTTTATCTAAAAATAATGCAGGACTTTATAAATTTTCCAAAGGGCCTCTCTTAACTCTGATATTTACGTCATACTCCCTTGAAGCACCTAACATTTCACTGTTCTTCTCAATTTTTCTTTAAGATCATAACTTTTTATTTTGGTAACTGTTCTAACTGCCAGATATTCCCATCTTAATCAATGGCTTTGCAAGTTATTAGAATAGGTCACTCTCATCTACTTCATGAAATCTGTGACTTTTGAAAGATTTGCAATCTTACTTTGCAGACTTGTTGCTCTGTAACTGTATAGCACTGACAAACTTCAAAACCAAAATCAGTGAGAGAGCTACAAGTGTTCATGCAATAAATGATATTGTTCATGAGAAACTATGACTGAATGGAAACAAATGTGATTTACAAGTTATCATTTATTTAATAAACTGGTCCATATTATGATGGAGTTTGAGACTCTAATTCAGGGGTCACCAAACTTATCTTCAAAATAGTAAGTATTTTAGGTCTCTGTTTTTATTGCTAAACTCAGTCATTGTAGCATGAAAGCAGCCATAGTCAGTGTATGAAAGAATGAGCATGGCTGTGCTCAAATAAAACTTTATTTGCAAAACAAAGTGGTGGGCTAGCTTGAGCCCAAGAGCCTTAGTTTTATGGTCTCTTTTTAAATTTAATAAATAAGCAGATTATAAGGATCCCCCCATAATAAAATATTTCTCCCAGAAAATGAATAATGGAAAAAAGTCTTTATCTATAATGCCACCCAAATCTACATACTTTTGAAATTGAATATCATTTGCATGCATTTATTAAAGCAATCTCTCTAAAAATATTTATTAAACATCTTCTAAATTCTTTTTTTCTCTCCCTTATTGTAGGACATTAAAATATATGGAGAATTTCTTTCAATAAAAATCTAAAAATTTATGTATTTCCCAGATTTGCAAGTTTTTGACCCTCCCATTGTCCTTATTACAGATTAAGAACCCAGGTAACCTAATCATAATCACATTGGTAAGAAAATAAGTATGAAGAAAGTGGAAAGGACATGACTTGAGGATTAAGAGGAAAAAGCAAATTAAGTTTACTTGAATCAGTTTTGTAGAATGATTTGCCCTTTATGAAATTCCTCCAGTAAGATATTGCAACTGGTAATGTTTCTATGGTACAAGCCTAAATTCTAAATAAAACAACGGCCTATGTCTTGACCAGTTGTTGATGTTGGCTCTAGGATAACAGAAGTCTCAGCACTTGGACGTGTCCCACCACATAGCTTGCCCATCAAACCAGATATAGGCTGGTGCTGCTTAAAGCCTAATTAAAGCATAGTTTCTCTACCAATTTAGACTGACATTCTTCACACTCAAGAACTCATCTTTTCATTTCATCTATAACTTACATGAACCACAGATTAGGAGGCATAACACTGACAAATGGAGATAATCAACTGTTATCAAATCATATAATTCATTAAGAACAGAATATTGATTTCTACATTTTATGTTTTATACAAACTTTATCTCTAAAATGACAGAAATAATAAAACACAGATAAAACTTATAGCACTTATAATGTGGTAGGCTGTGCTATAAGAGATAGATACGAGCATAGATATATAAAAATAAATGTAGACAACTGTAACTATTAATATATTTATCAATCTATACATGTATACATGCATTTATACAAATATGTATACATATATAATATTTTTAAACTATTTTAATCCTCACAATAGCTCTTAAGAAAAATATTATTACTTTATACAATTTATAGATGTGGAAACTCAGTCACTCAGTATTGGTTTATCTTTAGTCACACAGCCAGTAATTGGCAGATCCAGGATTAGAACTCAAGCAGTCTATCTTCAGAATCCATGCTATTACTACTACACTTTTTTTTACAGTTTTATTGGTTTAAGCATCCCTTTTACTTCACAGACTCTGATTCCATTAAATATGTAATTTTCAAAGGCAATACTCAACATATGCCTAAACTAGATCATATGGTTTTTTAAAAGTTCATAAAAAAGTCCTTCCATATATATTAAAAATTATAATGAGGCAAGTCTTCTGGAAAGGGTCTACTGTTTAGATGTCTGTATTCTAGACATGACTTTAAGATTCTTTTCAATTTATCCCAACTTCTAGCAGAACTCTTCACGACACTTTCTAAAAATTAAAATAACTTAAATAAATCAGCAAATTAGTTATCAGAATCAAATGCTAACCTATTATCCCCTTATACTTGGCTTCATCAAAGACAAATATGAGAACAAGAGTCTGTATATAACATTTTTTTCAAACAAATGGTAATAAATGTTTTAAAGTCAAAATACATTTCAAACCCATCATCTCTGACTCCTTTCACTTAAACTGGTAAATTCGCATAAACAAAACAACACTCTCCTCTATGTTTTCCAATTAATAGGGTTTTAATATGTTTAGAAAATATCCAGTTGAATTTAGTGAAACAGCCAATTATGAACCAGGTGTTTCAATTGTATAAATAGCCAAAATGTGGACTGCATTAATTATGGCAAGTCTTTATCTCAGCTCCAAACCATCAAACTAAAAACGGAATAAAGAGTATTGCATATTTCCCCAACTTATATGTAGATTGTGTTTTCATATCTCATTACATTTTTAAAGGATAGAATAAAATCTCTAAGGCATGCAGAGCTCCTTGGTAATTATAAATACAAGATGGTATTAATAACAAACTTTTATTTCCATTCATTTTTCTCATTAATTCATTTTTTAAAAATTTGTATATTGCAATGGGATTTTTTTTTCTTCCCTTGTTACAGATGTTTGGATTCTCTAATCCCCCGAGGTATCAGGGGCCTGCATATCCCATCTGCAGTGATAAACATATCTGGTGATTAGAATTTCATACAAAGCAAAATACTAATACATCATTAAGCCTACAAAATATTTAGTCCTCCATATGTTGTTTGTGCTTCAGATTTCTCAAACATTTTGCTATAAAATAAAATACAGAATAAATATTAGATACAAAAGTAAAGAGTATTTAGATTTTTTAACTTCATTGTTTCACATTCTATTTGCATAAAGTACGCAGTTCAACTCTCAGTGTTCCTCACTCCCTTGACATGAACTCTGAATATTCAGTATATGAGGTTTGCAGAAGATACTGGTTTTAGTAATACATTTGGCATTAAATTGAGCTTAATTTAAGATGGGTGGGAAAAGCTCATTAGAAGTTTCCTGATTGGGCATTAATTGCCAGTCATCTTGCATAAAGTAAACTCTGCATTTTTCAAAGTCTACGCAATGGAGTAAGGATTCTGTTTTTGCTACAGAGCTTAAATGTAACTTCATGTTGCACTGCATCATTTAAGAAATAAATCAATTAAGAAACGCTTATACACATTGTATTGCATATAATAAGCCAGAGGAAAAAAGCCCAAAATAAAGTAATAGGAGGAAAACTACATCAACTGTGTAAAATGGAGCAAAAATCAACTCTCGAATTTGGACTCTCTGGTAATTAACAGCAGGTAATGTTAGTTTTTCTTTTTTTCAACTTTGACATTAAAGCCATTGGCTGTCCTTTTCTACTAGCTTTCTTGGCCTTACGTAAGTTCTACTCATCCCTTTTCTTTCCTAAGTTCATTTCATCTAGGATTACTTCAATTCAGAAATAGAATAGTAAACACTAAAAAGGCTACACGAGTTGGTCTCCCCTAGTGAAAATATGTGAAAGACACAATATTTCACCCAATGAACAAAATCACAATCAAAGAGCTGAATCCAGCAAAGCTTGAGATCTGAATATTTTAGTTTCAAAGGTAAACATAAATATGACCCTGGAGATTAAACAATTTAATATTTTTCTTATTTAATGAAGGCTAGGGGACTTCTGAGTACAAACACCCTTGAAGCATATTTTTCATAAAATCAAATTAACCAAAAATGGGAACGACCTTCAGGTCCGTCAGACCATCCCCTGGAAACCATAGAGGGCAGTTGCCTAGAATAAATACACCAGTGTTTTGTCCCCTCAAGTGTTAGAGTTCCCTAGTGTTAGGACAGCTTCTGACCTTTTATTTACAGTGTTATTTATTATTCATATTTTATTAAATATTTAAAATGCCACCTATTGTATCTGAAGACTATTATGAGAAGAAAAGGTCCCCGTTCTTCAGATCCAGCTAGGTAATATCCTGGACTTGGCATTAATTATCTGGAACTTCCTTTCAATCTCCTGAAGCTTCGTGCTTGTATTTAACAGAGGGCAGTTGCAAACCCTTTTGGCAGAAACCAAACATGGTCACAAAAACGACAAGAGTAAGGAATTAGTTCTCTCTTGACCACTTCATTCATAAATATATCCATCATTCCTTTCACTTCTTTCACCTCAAGTATTGCAATTACATACTAACTTTTCTTTCCTCTTCTAATAACTCCCTAATCTAATCACTTGGATTCTCCACTGATACCCAATATTAACAAAGACATACAACAGAGACAAGGAGGGCATTTGTTAAAAATAAAATAAATAAATAAATAAAAGTATGACCCTTTCTTGGGGGGGTGGTAGATACCTCTATGGCTATTGCTTACATGGAATTTATTAAATAAATAGAGGCTCCTCTCTCTCTCCCCGCTCCCCCTTCCCTCTCTTTCTCCTTCTCCCATGGGGTGGAAGTTAAAAGGTGAAAGGAAGACGAATGTTATTCTGATAATTTAATTGCTTTCCTCCTCAGTCTAGTGTCTAGTTCTTCCTGGGGACCTCTATATTCTCACATTAAGAGAAATGAGAAAAATGTACAAACTTTATCTTTGAATAGGTTAACCCTAGGGCTGTGCAAAAGCATTTTGTAAGAAAAGATATATAGCGTTTGAGTTAACAATGGAATGACAACAAAAAGGAAACCAAATACAAACCAACCAGAAAACAAATCATTTTTCTGTGATGTTAGAAATCAATGCATTCTAGCTGCAGAGAAATAGAGGTGTCTGGATGATATTTGTGATGGCGATGAGCTGTTCCTGGCCATGCAGAAGCAGTCCAGAAGCAACGCTGACAACTGGTCAGATAAGGGAACATGGCATAGATTTAAACCTATGTTTAGTATGAACATCTTGAAATACACACTTAAATGCATCCTGAAATGTATTCTTATTTTAACTCTTTGCAAAAAAAATTATTTAAAATGATAGCCTCACCTTAGTTACATTTTAGGTTTTGAGGAAAAGGGCCTATGTGGGGAAATAGCATTGCCACCATAGCAAATGCTGTGACCAGTGGGAGGAGCAAGCTCACAGAGGTCATTAGGAGCAGGACCTATGAGGGGTAGACCAGAGTGCGGAAGCAGATAATATAGTCATCTAGTATATGTGACTTTGAAAAAAACTTGAAGAATAATCTCCTACTACACTCACCTCCACCTCCTCAAAAAAAATTTAAAAAAAGTTAAGGCAAAGTCAGGCCATCATGATTTGGATTATTCTAAGTCTCATTCTGTCCACTGCTCTGATTGCTAATTTTCATTCTCAAATCCTTTTCTATATACCTCCCCAATTTTTTTTCATTTATTTTCCTACTTATTTTCTTCCTTACTCCACATCCCTCAAGAACTTTAAAGGATCCTGACATCAATTTTCATTTCTTAACATCTAATTTCTATTGAGTCAGAAAATAAATCAGACTTCCTAGGATTAAATCTTAGATCTGCCAGTTATTATTTGTGTGACCTTGGAGAAACGAACACATCTGAAACTTGGATTCCTCATATATAATATGGAAATAAAAATTAGGACATACGTAGATGTTTTTGATGAGTAAATGAGGTTATTTGGGTAAAGCACTTGGCAGAGTGCCTGGCATACAGCATTATCAATATTAGCTGCAATTATTATTAATTATAATTAGTCAGATGATTCTAAGTATGTATCTCCAACCATGGTATTTATACTCATCCCCAGCCTTTATTTCCAGCTCCTTGCTGATTATGTCTTACTATCACTGCATATTCAACATTTGTTAAACTAAACTCATCCTTTTTTAACCTTTCAAACTAAGCTCCTTTATGCTAATATCCAATTTTCTCTGTGTATTGATCTAGTTAGTTAGTAAATTCTCTATCTACTGTTGATATATCCTGGACATTCCTTTCCATCTGTCTATTCCCAAAGTCACCCTCCAGTGGAAATGCCCAATGTTGGCCTCAATTATTGTAATTATCTACTAACTTTTTGTCCGACTTCCGATAATTCCCTAGGTCTAATCACATGGAATGCTGGAGAGGAATCAATATTACAAAATCACAGATCTTAATCTATAGACCCTCCAAATTTACAGTGGTTCTACAATTAAATCCCTTTACAAATTTAGGGCCAATCTTGACTTCTGGCTTTTTCTACTCTTATACAAATCTTTAAGCACTAGTAAAATATATTTCAAATCTTTTCATTCCACATATTTCTCTTATTCTCTCTTTCTGAAATGTATTCATCATTGCATTTCTGTGTAAAAATAACACATGTCCTTCAAGGGACATCTTGAATACAATTTCATTTATAAAGCTTTTCTTAACTGTGATATTGCCTTGACTAAGCCTTTCTAGCATTTGATTTGTATATTTCATCTGCTACCTCTCTATAACATGAAAAGTAATATGTTTTTACTGCTCCTACTACCTCACTAGGTTTAAGGATCCTTGGGGAAGGTTTATAAGCATAACTGAGCTTTACATTTACTTTGTACCCTGCAAAATGTGCCTGATTGACAGACAGATGTACAATTAATTTAATGATGCTTGGTCATTTAAAAAAGTACCACAAAAATAATTTTTCATAGCCATCCAGTTAAAGTTATTACTGAGTGAACAGAAAATATTTATTAGTGAATTTCATTTAGGATACAAGCTCCAGGTAGTAATGCAGCCAAAATATCATTAATTTTTATTTCTTAAACAAAGAATTATTTAGGCCAAAAAGAAATTCTATGTATCTTAAAAATACACATACATACATTCGTATTGTGATTACAGAGTTTACATATTAAAACCCAATGATAGGGGCCAACACTGGACTACATGTTGCACTAGGACAAATAACCCCTGAATCTCTACATCCTTTGGGCCCTGCCAACATCTTTCCACATCCAATCAGGGGACTGCAGCATTGTAATAGCTAGGGCCATTAGTGTGGTTGTGTCACCAGCACCCGCACCCAAACAGCGGCCTATACTCCAAGGAACAAGCAGCCCAGCACATCAGGAAGGATGCTCCCTTGGACGTAGGGAGCTGAAGCATGTGCTACCCAGAACCTGAGAACTGCCTTTCCAGGGCCCCCACCACTGACAGCGACCCTTACCCCTCCAGTGACGGGGCCATCACAAACCTGTGTGTGCTGCCTGGGGGCCCAGGAACGAGCTTGACACTGCTGGCATTCATATATGCCACCCAGGAACCAACAGACCTGTGGTCCAGCTTGCTTAGCCTGCTACCATTGGCAGCAAAGCACCTCAACTGGTGGCCCAAAGACCAGTCCACCCAGCCCACCAAGCCTGCTACCAATACCATTGGTGCCCATGGGCACTACCAGGGGTCCTGAGGTCCAGTCTAACTGGCCTCTGCCATTACCCACACACACCACCCAAGGACCTGAGATCCCAAAGAAAAGAAAATATATAAAATTCCTGAAAAGGAACACAAAATAATTATTTTTTTTAAGAAAACTCAACAAGAGACAAGAGTACACAGGTAAACAATATGAAGAAATCAGGAAAAAATAAATTTATAATTTGAATGAGCAATTCAACCAAGAGTTAGATATCATAAATACGAACTAAACAGAAATTCTATAAATGAAGAACTCAATGAATGAAACAAAGAACACAATTGAGAGCTTAAACAATAGACTAGATTAAGCAGCAGAAAGAATTTCTGAACTTGAAGATAGGTCTTTTGAAATAACCCAGTCAGACAAAAAGAATAAAGAAAATTTATTCTTATGTATTGTTTAAAAAATGAAGAAAGCTCATATGACATACGAGATACCATCAAACATTTTGAAAGTTCCAGAAGGAGACAATATAGGAAAAGGCATAGAAATATTACTTAATGAAATAATAGCTGAAAAATTCCCAAGTCTTGCAAGAGATATGGACATCCAGATACAGGAAGCTCAAAAGATCCCCAAATAGATTCAACCCAAAAATGTTCTTCCAAGTCACATAATGGTTAAATTGTCAAAAGTCAAAGACAATAAGAAAGTTCTGAAACAGCAAGAGAAAGCACCAAGTCACATTTAAGGGAAGCCCCATCAGACTAATAGTAGATATCTTAAGATAAACCTTACAGGTTATGAGAGAATGGGTTAATATACTCAAAGTGCTGAAAGAAGAAAACCTGCTAGCAAATAATACCACACCCAGCAAAGCTATCTTTCAGAAAGGAAGGAGAAACAAAATAGACAAGCAAAAACTGAAGGAATGCATAAACACTAGATAGGCCTTAGAAGAAATGCTTAAAGGACTCCTGCATCTGAAAGCAAAAGGATAGCATCTACCATCATGAAAACACACAAAAGTATAAAATTCATTGGTAGAATAAACATACAAACGAGAAAGAAAATGATTCAAACGTTTTCACTGCAAAAAACCACCAAACTGCAAAGATGAATGATAAAAGAAGAAAAAAAATACATGCAAGACAATCAGAAACCAATTAGCAAAATTACAGAAGTCCTCACCTATCAGTAACAACCTTAAATGTAAATGGTTTCAATTCCCCAGTTAAAAAATATAAATTGGCTTAATAGATTAAAAAAAAAAAAAACAGACCCAACTATATGCTATCTACAAGAAACTGACTTCACCTGTAAAGACACACATCGACTAAAAGTGAAGGAATGAAAAAACATTCCATGTAAATGGAACCCAAGGGCATGCAGGACTAGCCATGCATATATCAGGCCATACAGATGTTAAGTCAAAAACATAAAAAGGGACAAAAGGAGTCATTACATAATGATGAAGGGATGAATTCAGCAAGAGAATATAACAATTGGACATAAATATTCAACCAACATCAGAGCACCCACATATATAAAGGAAATATTATTAGGGCTAAAGAGAGAGTCAAATTTTCCTACTTGCAGATGACATAATCTTATATAGAGAAAAAGCTAAAGAGTCCACCATAAAATTCTTAGAACAAGTAAACAAATTTAGTAAAGCTACAGGATACAAAATCAACATAAAAAAACTTCACTGTTTCTATACAAGAATAATAAACTAGCTGAAAAAGAAATCAAGAAAAGAATCCCATTTACAATGGTTACCAAAAAGAACCCTGAGTATTAAATTTAACAAAGGAAGTAAAAGACCTCTACGAGGAAAACTCCAAAACACTGATGAAAGAAATTGAAGAGAACACCACATAATGGAACGACATCCATGCTAATGGAATGGAAAAAATAATATTTTTAAAATCACCAGTCTACCCAAAGCAATGTTCAGATTCAATGCAATTCCTTGAATTGAATGAAAAATACCCATGATGTTCTTCACAAAAATAGAAAAAAAAAATTCTAAAATTGATATGGAACCACAAAAGACCCAGAAGAGGAAAACCGATATTGATCTTAAAAAATTAAAAATTGTAAAAACTTAAAAAATAAACCCACAGAGCTGGAGGCATCACACTACCTATTTTAAATATACTGTAAAGCAACAGTAACAAAAACAACATGGTACTGGCATAAAGATAGACACATAAACCAATGGAACAAAATAGAGAACTCAGAAATAAATTCACATATTTATAGCCAACTGATTTACAATAAAGACACCAAGAATATACATTGAAGAAAGGGTACCCTACTAAATGAACTGTGCTGGGAAAACTGGATATTCATATGCAGAAGAATGAAACTAGATCCTGATCTCTCACCATGTACTTAAATAAATTAAAATGGATTCATGATTTAAATGTAATACCCGGAAGTAAAAAACTACTAGCAAAAAACATAGGAAAAATAGGCAAAGATTTTATGGGTTAGACTTGAGAAGCATAGGCAGCAAAAACAAATTAGACAAATGGACTACGTCAAACTAAAAAGCTTCTGCAAAGCAAAGGCAGCAATAGGCATATTTAAGAGACAACATGCTGAATGGGAGAAACTATTCATCAGCTATTGAAATCTATTCATCTGATGAAGGACTAATATTCAGAATATATAAAGTATTCAAATAACTCTACAGCAAAATAACCTCAAGTAATTTGATTAAAAAATTGGCAAAGGATCTGAATAGATTTCCTCAAAAAATAGCCAAGTATATGAAAAAATATTTGACATCACTAATTACCAGGAAAATGCAAATCAAAACTACAATGAAATACCATCTTACCCAGTGAGAATGGCTATCATCAAAAAGACAAAAAAAAAAAAAAAGCTAGCAAGAATGGGGGAAAAGGGAATTCTAATACAGTGTTTGTCAGAAAGTAAGTTAGTATAGCTATTATGGAAAATAGCATGGAGGTTCTAGAAAAACTAAAAATAGCACCGCCATATGATCCAGCCATTCCACTACTTTACATGTATCCAATAGAAAGGAAATCAGTATATTTGAAGAGATACCTGCACCACCCCATATATATATATATATATTGCAGCTTGATTTACAATAACCAAGATATGGAATGTACCCAAATGTCCACTGACAAATGGATAAAGAAAATGTAGTCTGCATACACAATGGGATACTATTCAACCATGAAAAAGAATAAAATCCTGTCATTCACAGCAATATAGATGACCAGGAAGACAATACGTTAAGTGATATAAGTCAAGCACAGTAAGATAAAATACCGCATGTTCTCTCACTTATATATAGGAGCTAAAAAAAAACCGAGCTCATAGGTAAAGGGTAGAATTGTGATTATCAGAGTCTGGGAAGGATAGTGAAGACAGAAGGATAGGGAGAAGTCAGTTAATGAATACAAAGTTATAGCTTGATGAGAGGTATAAGTTCTATTGTTCTGTAGCACTGCAGGGTGACTGTGCTTAACAATAATTTAGTGTATATTTTCAAAAGCTAAAAGAGAGGATTTTGAAAGTTCACAGCACAAAGAAATAACAAATGTTCAAGGTGATGGGTATGCTAAATACTCTGATTTAGTTACTATGCACTGTATATATATGCATAGAACTATCATGACTATCAGTCTGTCTGTATGCCATAAATATGTACAATTATTACATGTTAACTAAAAATAAAAGAAAAATATACCCAGTGGTAGAAATTTTGATTCTGGAATGCCCATACAACCTTCTTCCTGATCTCATCTTCCCAACTATAAAATATGGGAAAAATACAAAAGTAACACTGAACTGAAGGCCTCACAATATGAAAAGTAAAATTCTGAAGAAGAGTGGGCACTTTGAAAAAGGATTATCATGGAGTGAGTTACTCATTTTACAGCTTTAATCCTGAGGGCAGCTTACTTCTGAACAAGGACTGGCTTGGAGGAACCTCAAAGCAGCCTACCTAAGAACAAATTAGCTGAACTTGCATTTGACTTGCTCTCTTAGAAACAGAGTTTTCAGTTTATGTCCAAACAACTTAACTGCCTGCCAAAACCAACCAACCAAACAAAAATAAACATTTTCCAGAGAAATATATCTAAATGTAGAATCCTTACAAAATGCAATTAACATATCTATGGTATAATACTAAATTATGTTATATGCAAATTACAATAAAAATATTCACAATTATTGAGCAAAAGATATCACTAAGACCATCCTTGATATAACCCAGATATTAGAATCACAACTATATTCAAAAATTTTAAAGGATAACATGTTTTCAATGAATGAAATATTAGAACATTTCATCAGAGAAATAAAAAATTATAAAAAATGGAAATTCTAAAGTGTTAGAAATTCAAAAATTACTGGATATGCTTAGTAGAATAATGGAAGTAGTAGAAGAAAAGCCAATGAATGTATAGATAAAATATCTAGGAATATATTTAACAAAGGAGGTAAAAGACCTCTACAGGGAGAACTACAAAACACTAAGGAAGAAAACAGCAGAGAGGGTAAAGAGGTAGAAGACCATACCATGCTCATGAGTTGGCACAATCAACATTGTTAAAATGTCTATACTGCCCAAAGTGATCTACAGACTCAATGCAATCCCTATTAAAATATCAACATCATTTTTCTGCAGATTTAGACGAAATAATTCTACATTTCATACGGAACCAGAGAAGACCCCATATAGCAAAAGCAGTCTTAAGCAAAAAGAACAAATTGGGAAGCATCAATTTACCAGACTTCAAGCTTTATTACAAGGCTATAGTAACTAAAACAGCATGGTACTGGCACAAGAACAGAGACATAGACCACTGGAACAGAACTGAGAACCCAGATATAAAACCATCCTCATATAGCCATCTAATCTTTGACAAAGCAGAAAAACACATACACTGGGAAAAAGAATCCTTATTCAATAAATCATGCTGGGAAAACTAGATAGACACATATAGAAGACTGAAATAGGATCCGTACCTGTCACCTCTCACCTCTCATAAAAATCAACTTATGGTGGGCAACAGACTTAAACCTAAGGCAGGAAACTATGTGAATTCTAGAAGAAAATGTTGGAAAAACTGTTATAGACATTGGCCTAGGCAAAGAATTTATGAAGAAGGCCCCAAAGGCAATCACAGCAACAACAAAAATAAATAAATAAGAACTGATCAAATTAAAAAGCTTCTGCACAGCCAAGGAAACTATCACAAGAGCAATTAGACAATCTATGGAATGGGAGAAAATATTCATTCACATGTTCCATATCTGAGAAAGGGCTGATAACTAGAATATATATAGAAATCAGGAAAATCAGTAAGAAAAAATCAAACAACCCTATCAAAAAGTGGGCAAAGGACATGAACAGAAACTTTTCAAAAGAAGACAGAATAATGGTCAAGAAACATGAAAAAATGCTCAACATCTCTAATCATCAGGGAAATGCACATCAAAACCATAATGAGATATCACTTATCTCCAGTGACAATGGTCTTTATCAAAAAGTCCCAAAACAATAAATGCTGACATGGATGCAGAGCGATAGGAGCACTCATACACTGCTGGTGGGACTGCAAACTAGTACAACCTCTGTGGAAAGTAACACGGAGATACCTCAAACGGCTACAAGTAGAACACCATTTGATCCATCAATCCCATTACTGGGCATCTACCCAGAAGAACAAAAGACATTCTATAAAGAAGACATCTGCAGTAGAATGTTTATAGCAGCACAAATCACAATTGCAAAGATGTGGAAACAACCCAAGTGCCCATCAATATATGAGTGGATTAATAAAATGTGGTATATGTATACCGTGGAGTTCTACTCAGCCACAAAAATCAATGGTGATCTAGCACCCTCTTGTATTATCCTGTATAGAGCTGGAACCCATTCTATGAAGTGAAGTATCCCAAGAATGGAAAAACAAGCACCACATGTACTCACCAGCAAATTGGTATTAACTGATCAACACTTAAGTGCACATATAGTAATAACATTCATCAGGTGTAGGGCAGGTGGGAGGGTGGAGAAGGGGATGGGTATATTCACACCTAATGGGTGTGGTGCAGATTGTCGGGGGGGATAGACACACTTGAAGCTCTGACTTGGGTGGGACAAAGGCAATATATACAACCTAAACATTTGTACCCCCGTAACATGCTGAAATAAAATAGTTTAAAAAAAAAGAAAAAGAAAACTTAAAAACATAACACAAAGTTAAATAGAAAATATTATGTATTGTTTTCTAATGAAAACAATTAAAATTGTATATATAAAACTACACATATATACATATACACACATCTATTTAAAGTTTTACAAAGAAAATTCCAGCCTATATGGTTTTATTTTTGAATTTTGCCCAACTTTCAAGGCAAAAATAAAGTCTATTTTACACGATATCTTTCTTAAAATTGAGGAAGAACACTTTCAACCTTGTCCTATTAGGTTAGTATAATTCTAATACCAAAACCTGTCAAATCTATTACCAAACAAGAAAATTATAGACATATAATTCTCATGAATGTAGATGAAAAATTAATTTCATATTACCAAAATAATCAAATTTAGCAATATATACTGGGATAATTTAGTTAGACCTAGTAGAAATTATCAGGAAGGCAAAGTTGGTTTTAATTTTGAAAACCAATGTAACTTACAATGTGAATAAAGAGTTAACAAATACATGAACAATAGGTGCAGAAAACATATTAACAAAAATCTATGACAATTTATGTTTAACAAAAAAAATGAAATACACTTATCAGCCAGCTCATAATAAAAGGAAATTTTCTCAATTCCTTAATCCAATGAAGAGCATTTATTAAAAATATATATATACATATTTATTTATTTATATATATATTTTTAAACCATAGCTATTCAGACATTAAAAACAAAACAAAAAAACAGTGAACTCTGTCTTTTGTGACAACATGGATGAACCTAGAGAACATTATGTTAAGTGAAATCACCCAGATACTGAGAGACAAATACTGTATGATCTCATTTATATGTAGAATCTACAACAGTTAAACTCACAGAAGTAGAGCATAGAATAGTGGTTACCAGAGACTGGGGACAGGGTTGAAGGGAAAAGGGGAAAAGTTGATCAATGGATACAAAGTTGTAGTTAGATAGGAAGAATAAGTTCTGTTGTTCCATTGCATAGTAGAGTGAGTTAATAATATTAATAATATTAATATTTGTATTGTATATTTCAAAATAGCTAGAGGATTTTTAATACTCTTACCACAAAGAAATGATAAATGTCTGAAATGATGAATATGCTAATTACCCTGATTTGATCCTTACAAAATGTGTACATATATCAGAACATCACATTGTACCCTATAAATACGTACAATCATTATTTGTCATTAAAAATAATATAAAACTTAAAAGCTATAGGTAACATCCCTATAATCAGAAACAAAGCAAGAATGTCCATTATCACAAATTCTGTCAATATTATCCCGGAAATCCTACTAAAATAATGAATTAAAAGAAATAAAAGTCACAAAGATTACAAGAATGAAATAAACTATTTGCCGACGAAAAATAAATTTTACATAGTAAATCCGAAGGAATAGACAAAACAATGACTACCATCAATATCATCTTAGGATCCAAGATTGATATAAAAGTCAATCATATTCTAATATGTGAGCAAGAGATTATTTGAAAATAAAATTGCAAAGATTTCTTTTATAATCATTCCCAAAAATATAAAATATTTAGGCATAAATTGAGACCTATTTCCCGAAGATCACAAAAACTAAAGAAAACCTGAATGAATGAAGAAATACATAATACTCATGGATTAGAAAATGCAATATTGCCAAGATGTAATGCTCTTGCAATTGATCCAAGTTCAAGACAATTCCAATCAGGATTCCAAATGACTATACTGTAAAACTTTACATTCTGTTTCTTAAATTTATATGACATTGTAAATGACTAGAATATCTAAAACAATATTGAAGTATAATAATAATTTGTGAGGACTTAGACTACCCTACATTAAGACTAACTATATAGCTGTCATAATCAAAACAGTGTAGTACTGTAATAAATGTTGCTGAATAGATCAATGGAGAAAAGAAAGCCCAGAAATAGTTGCACACAGGGCCATTTGATTTTTTTTTACAAAGGTGCTAAATCATTACAATAAGAAAAAGAAATCTTTCCAATAAACGGTGCTAGATTAATGAAATAGTCACATGAAAAAGAAATGTTCATCTCTGTATGATAAATAAAAATAATTCAAAATTCATCATTGATCTAATTTAAGCTAAAACCATAAAGCTTTTAAAGAAAACCATAGGAAAATATCTTCACAACTTGGGAGCAGCCAAAGGTTTTTGTACAAGTCATAAAGGTCAGAGATATAAGAGGGGAAGAAAAAAGGAAATTTGACTTTACCAAATTAAAAACCTCTGCTTCTCAAAAGATATTGTTAAGAAAATGACATGTTTATGCCATAATATTCTGAAAAAAAAGAAAAGAAAAGAAAGAAAGGCTGGCACAGAGGATGGAAAGAAAATAACACACACACACACACACACACACACACACACAAAGAGAGTAAGTAAGCTTCAGACTTTGAGAACTTTTATTCAAGTCATCATTTAGTCTGTCAGTCAGTCAATCTATGAAAAAGAACACTTACAACACAATAATAAAAGCACATCCCTCACCCCCAAAATAAGCAAAATATTTTTTAAAAACTCCTTGCAAAGGAGGATACATGAATGGCCAATAAGGGCATGAAAAGGAGTTTGACGGTATCAGTCATCAGCAAAATGCCAGTGAAAATAAGAAAGATACGCAAGCTCACGCCCACCAGAATGGCTAAAACTAAAAAGACCCATACAACAAATGTGACAAGAAAATAAAACAACTAGCACTCTCATGTTTTGCTAATAGGAATGTAAAATGAAATCTCTAAGTTTTTACTCAAGAAAAATTAATAAAAGTATGTTCACAAAAAGAAACTGTACAATAATGTTCACAGTAGGTTTATCCCTGATAGCCAAATATTGCAGAAATCCCAGGTATACATTAACTGGTAAACAGATTTTAAAAATCTGTTGTATAGTCATACAATGGAATAGTATTAAATATTTAGCAAAAAAAGAGAGAAACAACTGATAAACCCAATATCTTAGATAAATAAGTGTGTGTGTGTGTGTGTGTGTGTGTGTTTATAAAATACCAAATGATAGTCGAACAGAGAAGAGTACACAATGTATGCTTTCATTTACATGAAATTACAAAACAAGAAAAATTGTTTTGTGTTACAAAACTCAATCAGAATAGTATTTGTCTCTGGAGGGTATGAATAGGGATTGACAGGGAAATAACCTGAAGACACTTCCTAGGTTGATTAGGAGGTTCTACAGTTTGACAGGAGTTTGGGTTACACAGTCTATATGTACTTATCAAAACTCAGTGATTCTATACTTGAAATTCATCAATACTTGGTCATTTCATTGTATGTTGATTTTAGTTCATAACATAACATCGCACACAAATCTTAGACTGTAGTTAATGATGTACTATTTAGGTGACAGTGTACTTATTTCAGACAAATAAATGGATAGAGAGAGGGACAGATAGATGTTCTTTAAGATCGGTGTTAAATGTTAATGGTAAAATTTTCCAGGTGAATATATAGATTCAGTGTAAATTTTTTCAACTTGGTATGTGTTTAAAGTGTTTCATAGTAAAATGTTGGAAAAAGAAAGAAAGAAATGGCAGCAGATATATATTATAATTTTCTCTATATATTTTTTCCAGGTAGGATAAAGTAACTTGTATCAGCAAACCTTTCAATTTAGAATATGGTTAGCAGCTAGATTAAGTAAAAGAGAAACAAATAAATTAATAAAACAAAAAAAAATTCTGATTGAAGCCATTGGGGACCATCCAAGGCAGTTGGGACTTGAGGAGTCGAGTTTCCAGAATAAAGGAAAAACCAATAAGATGAGCATAACTTTGTCAGTTTTCCTGTTGAGCTCTTTGCCTATCTCTAAACCATTCAGGATGAGGGACCAATCTGAAAGCAGAAGTTTAGAGCTTTCTGCATTTTCACAGGGATGCAGGGATAAAAATTGCATTTCAAGGTTACCAAGGAGGCCACATCTTGATGGGCCAAGATTCCAGAGGAACAAAGAATTATAGAACTTTGCATCATTTTTTTCTTTCAAGCTATTTGCCAATTTTTAAATCAATGGGAAAGACATAAAGAATCCAATCAGAAAACTGTATGTAAGAAGGAGACAAAATTGGCCGTGCTTTTGGTAGTCTCACTTTCCTATAATCACAAAAATTGGATTTTAGGGAATGCCAAAAGGAGGAAGCCCATTAAACAACCTGCTCCCAGTCTTGTAGTTGAGAGGTCTGACAGCTAAGTTAGAGAAATATGTGCCAACTAGAAACAGTTTAGCCCTCGAAAATACCAGAGTTAAATGATCTCAAACCCTGATTGCCTTTATTCTAACTGCCCACCAGATGAAAACTAAATTCTCTCTGGAGGAAAACATAATCAAGATCCTCTAAATTTTTTTTATACACAGTATCCAGAAATGAATTTAAAAATACCAGATGTGCCACTTCTATTCAACATTGTACTGCAGTTACCAGTTAAATAAGACAAGAAGGAGACATCAAAATGTAAGGACTAGAAGGATATAACACTGTCATTATTCTCATTTGATGTGCATAGAAAATCCAAAGGAATCTAATAATTATTAGTAAATAAATTTAGCAAATTTGGTAGGGAAAATGTCAACATGTAAAAATCAAGTGCATTTCCATATACTGGCAACAAACAATTAAAAATGGAAATGTTAACAATAAAAACAGTAAGATGATAAAACATCAAGCACCTAAGAAAAAATATTTGTAAGATATATGGAAGCCCTTTATATAGATTTCTAAAAAACACCATTTAAAAAAAGTAGACAAAAATAGTGCATTAGCAAAGATAATTTTGAAGTAGATGACCCAATTGGACAATTGACACTTGACTTATTATAAAGCTACAGTAATACAGTGTCATTTATGCAAAAGGATATTAAAAATAGTAATTCCATAAACAGACCCATATAAATTTGGCCACTAGATTTATTACACAAGTGCCACTGAAGAAAATTTGGAAAAGAATGGCTTTTTTAGTAAGTAGTTCTGAATCAACTGGAAATCAATATAAAAAAGTAAATCTTGCTTATATTAAAGTATACACAAAAATATTAAATAAATTACAGATACATTTTAGACCTACCTGTGAAACTAGACTAAATTTCCAGAAAATAACATAAGAGACTATGTTCATAATTATGGCAGTGGAGATATTTCTTTATTTGAAAACAAAATTCACTGACCATAAAGAAAATAAAAGTTGAGCATCCCTAATGCAAAAATCCAACATGCTCCAAAATCCAAAATTTTTGAACATTGACATGATGCCACAAATGGATGATTCCAGACCTGACCTCATGTTACTGGTCAAATGCAAGAACACAACACACAGTTTATTCAGCGTCCGGAAAAAAAGACCCTCTGAGCCCATTTCAGTTGTGATATATCTTTTCCCCACATGCCCACATTCCCCCACGCAAGCACTTTTGGAAAAGGTAATAAAATGCACGTGAGCAGGCCAGAAGTACCACTGGCAAGTTCCCCACGATGCCCCCCTTGGGACCAAGACCTATGTGCATTACTCACTGTTTTTTCACATATTCTCTGTTCTGTGGTATAAAGACATTGTTAAAAATTTCAGAACGGCATGCAGATACCACTGTGGGTATAACAATGATAAGAAAAAGAGGAAGCATTTATGTTTATCTATAGCACAAAGTCAAGCTATTGGGAGAATCCGGACAGCGGTGTAAGCGTGTATAAGGTATATATGAAACATAAATGAATTTTGTGTTTAGACTTGGGTCCCATCCCCAAGACATCTCATTATGTATATGCAAATATTCCAAAATCCAAAAAAGTCCAAAATCTGAAACACTTCTGGTCTTCCAAGCACTTCAGACAAGAGATATTCAACTTATATTGATAAGCTATGTTTTATTAACATTAGAAGCTTCTGTTCATCAATGATCTTAACCTCAAAAAAAAAAAAAAAGCTCTCAGCATGAAGGGACGTATTAGGAAAATGTATCTGTAATACACATAACCAACAATGGCATATAATCAAAATATATAAAGCTCTTTTACAAATATGGAAGAAACACACAATCCAATTTAAAAAGAAAGAGGCCAAAGATATCAACAAAAAAGAATATACAGTAGCAAACTTTAAGGTGAAATAAGCCAAGCACAGAAAGACAAATATTGCATGTTCTCACTTATATGTGGGAGCTAAAAAAGTGGATCTCATAAAGATAGAGAGTAGATTGGTGCTTACCAGCAGCCACAAAGGGCAGGGGGAGGTGGGGAGGCAGAGAAATTGATTAATGGGTACAAACATACGGTTTGATAGAAGAATAAGACCTAGTGTTAAACAGATCTGTAGAGGGACCATACTTTACAATAATCTATTGTATATTTCAAAATAGCTAGGAGATAAGAATTCAAATGGTTCTAGCACAAGAAAACACAAGTATTTAAGGTGATGGGTATCCCAAGTGTACTGATTTGATTTTTACAAATTATATGAATATATTAAATTAAATGTGTACCCTGAAACTATGTCTATTATTCATCTATAAAAAGACAAACAAAACTCTAAACACAGTTAATCATCAGAGAAAAGTAAACTAAAACTCTATTGGGAACATATATGCTGGAATAGCTAAAATGTAAGTTTGATCACATCAGGTATCAATAAAAATATGGTTCAACTGAAATCCTTGTACTCTGCTACTGCGAGCATTAATTTGTAAAAATCAATTCTTGTATATGCTGTGTCCTTGCAATTATACTCTTAGGTATATATAGATCAAATAGAAATATATGCATTTGAGCACCATAGATATGTATAAAAATGTCGATAGCAATATAATTCACAACAATTAAGAATGGATATAAACTAATTGTTAATTAACAATGAAATAGATAAACTGTGGCATATTCATCCAATGGAGTTCTAAAAACAAATGGAAATGAATGAAATTGTACACTAGAACACGGATGATTCTCAAAAACATAATATTAAGTAAAGAAAGCCAAACACAAAATGGTACTTACTATATAATCATTTATTTGGTGTTCAAACACATGCAAAACAAATCAATGTTGAAAGACATCAGGATAGTGGTCACTACCACGCCAGAGGATTATGAGGACTGATAGAGACATAGGAAGGTTCCTGGGTTCATGGGGATATTCCATTTCTTCATTGGGGTTGTAGTTATATAAGTGTGTCCACATTTTTAAAAAGTCATTGAACTGAACAAATATGGTTTGCGCAACTTTTCAATATGTATACTTCAATAAAACATTTAACTGAAAAAGCAATAGTGTTATCAATGTAGGTAAACAGAGAACCTTCAGAATAAGATCTATTGCTTATTCACTAAAAGATTTGAACATTTTAATGACAGAATGGTTTGAATGCCCAGACATCTACCTGCATACACACTTTCCTTTTAGTCTATATAGATGACATAATTAATGAAAATAATAATATTACCAGATTCTTGTAATCTTTCATATTTTTATTGGCCCTACATTTTCATGTAGCACATAAGGATCTAGAGTCTCCTGTTGAGCACTTGGGCATTCAAAAGTAAAAGGCAGTCTAGGCTTCTGAAAACTTGATAAATCAGAAAAATTCTAGAGGTGCTATTTGAATGAATGTTAGAGTATATGATTCTAGAATGGACATCGAAGTCTTTCATGCTCACTCTGCACTGAAGAGGAGAGGTCCTTCTTAATCGGAAACAAGAAATATGTGTTCACTGCCTGATGTTGATACGCTCTATTTAATTAGATTTTGCATTGTATACATTTTAAATTGGGGCAGGGTGAATTATATGTACATGTATATACATACTGTATATATGTAAATAAATACTTTTATATATGCATACATGTGTGTATATATGTGCTTTATACCTGTATTTCAGTATGCTTTCTTGGAGTATACATTTAAGTTTTTTTAAAAATTCTGGTTTTGAGACTACGCAATTGAATAAAACAGTGGTCCCCAGACTTTTTGGCACCAAGACCCGGTTTCATGGAAGACAATTTTTCCATGGACTTGGGTGGGTTTCAGAGGGATGGTTTGGGGATGATTTGCGTGCATTACATTTATTGTGCAGTCAAACCTCTCTGCTAATGATAATCTGTATTTGCAGCCACTTGCAGGCACTAGCATCACTGCCTCAGCTCCACCTCAGATCATCAGACATTAGATTCTCATAAGGACCACATAACCCGGATCCCTTGCCTGTGCAGTTTACAATAGGGTCCGTGCTCCTATGAGAATCTAATGCTGCTGCTGATCTGACAGGAAGGTGGGGCTTATGCAGTGATATGAGTGATGGGAATTGGCTGTAAATACAGATGAAGCTTTGCTTGCCTGCTTGCCCACCACTCGCCTCCTGCTGTGGCACCTGGTTCCTAACAGACCACAGACCGGTACCAGTCTGCAGCCCCGGGGTGGGGACTGAAGCTCTAAAATAGTGCCCATCAGTAGCCAGATAATGTGGCCTGGTTCAAAATGTGTTCTTTATTTCATTTTCTATCCATAAAGAACTTATAAATTGTGACACTGGGGTATATATTAGTATTGTTATTAATTTATTTTTATTTCTTTTTCTGATGTCAAATAGGGCAATTAGGCTAACAGTGATGCTACCTCTAGCTAGGAGTGACTGGTATAGGCTCCTGGAGTATGTTATTACTACATTTGTGATGTGATTTATAATGAGAAAAATAAATAGCAAAAGCATATGATTATTTCTGTAATTTAACTTACATTTTCTAAAACTGGTAATAACTAGCGTAATTTGGATCTCATAAAAGAAACAGAGATGCTCTACTGAATCTAAAATCAAAGCCCGTGAAAACCTTTTATACACAGTGTAAACAGACATGTTTAATATAAGCATCTGCCAATCTAATCTGATAATTTTGCTCATGTTGTATTTTTTGCCCATTTGGCATGTTTTTATGCAGCAATTTATATACAACACTGTATCAGCATATATGGGGGTATACAACCAGCTGTGTCCTATTATATAATTTAAAAAAAAAAAGAAAAAGTCTGACAAAGAAAATTGCTTTCCAATGAAATATGTAGGGAAAAATTCTAAGATGTGAAACCTGTTGACCTATTTTCCAATTGAGCCCATGAGGGCAGATCGTGTGCTTAGCCCTTTGGTTACAATGTCAACTCCTCTTGAACAGATTGGCATGTCTACTCCCAGGCAGAATTTGTACATTTGCCTCACAAATGAGCCTACCATTTTTGAAGTCAACCCTTTGAAAAGATAGGAAAGAGCTACGTGCTCTTTACTTTCCAAAATGGTTTCTAGAATTTTTTTCCCCCAATCCGAAAGTTTTGATTAGTAGTAAACAGAGTAAACAGTGGTGGTGAGTAACAATGTACAATCAGAAGCATACATGAGATGAGCAGCTGCCAGTAGTTAACATAGTTTCTGCTCACTGTTTTGCAAAGCACTGCTTACGTTATAGAGGAAAAAAATCAGGGAAATAAAACTGTATAAAATGAATATAGGTCATAATCCTATCAGTGCTTCTCCTCCCATTCTCCACCTCCAATTAATTGTTCCAGATGTTTATTTTTTGAGCTTTTTAAGGTGAGAATCCTTTGATGGAATCTCAGTGAGTAAAGTACATTGGACAATAAACATCCCTTGTACACCTCTTAGGTGTTAATAGCTCATTGTCTTTAAATGCTTCACGCACATTGGAAAGATTGTCTCTCTGTAGGATAGCTTCAAAAGGATTCGTTTTTCCTATGGCACTTCATTCTTGTTTTGTCTAATTCTCTTTATTCTTGTTCAAGGCTCAATGCATTATTTTTTTCATTTTATTTGGTGGCCCATGTGAGTCTACGTAGAGCATGGGGTTTTATCCTTCTGTAACTGCTGTCCCTATCTAGATAGCCTGAGGTTCATAAAAATATTTTGAAAAAGCCCCAAGGTGGTTCCGAAACACTATCTATCCATTTTGGACCATACACTTGGGTGAGAACATACTGTTCTAATGGACTTTTCGTTTCTGGATCCTGAGGCAGTGATATGTTCTGGAGAACTAATACAGTGGCTTCCCTTTGTAAGTTAATTTCCTACCTAGTTTGATCATAATGAGACAATGTGGATCATGGTGACACAGTATTTTGGTTCATGGTTATGGATCCTATAGTATATTAATATGATATTCTGAGAACTGACTCGTTCAAGTGTGTGGTTCAGCTAGCATGTCTCTGTCTTTGAATCTGCAAGATTTTCAAAGAAGGCAGCCAGATCTTGGAATATAATAACCTCATTGGTGTGTAGCCTCTGAGCTGTTGTCCAGCTTTGCTTAAGTTTGCCTCATTTGAAACAATCACCATTTCATCTTCTTACTGTTAATAAATTAACTCTCAATTAACTGACATTTATTTTAAAACCATCAAGTGTTTATGGCATTTATCCTTAGATCATGGGGCAGGATGTACACTAATCAGATTTGTACAATAAACATGTTTAGCACCCTTTTCCAGTCCTCTAGCTGCCTCGCAGTATTGCCTGCCTTGTCAGGATAATAACCAGAACAAGACCACTACTACTAATAATAAATTTTTTATAATAAAAATAAAATAGAAATGAACATCTTGGGATACTCAGTATGTTCCAGAAACTGTCTATGCTCAGTGCTCTGCAAGTCTGAATTATCTTAATTTCCACAAAACCTTTTAAGGTAGGTACTACTGTTTTTCCCACATTACAGATGAGGAAACTGAGACACAGAGAGGTTAAGCAACTTTCAGGAAGTAATACAGGCAGGCCTGTCTAGCCCAGGATTGCTTGTACTCACCCCTGTCACAGCACAATTAGCTGTGCTACATCAGAGGCTGATATTCCTAAGCAAACAAACTCAGAGGTTAGTGTACTACCATTTATAAGAAAGTTTTGAGGCAATGCTTTGGTTTTGAAGGAGAATCCTAAGGGAAAGGGGTGTTTGGTATTGCTGAAAGACCAGAGAAGTAGTGAGTTGGAGATAAATACAATTTCTAGTTATTTTTTATACAAGATTATAAGATTGAAAACCTGCAGGCCCAACTCATTAAAACATTAAGACCTGAACCGAGGTCTCCGACAAAAACAGAGAAATAGAATGCAGTGAAGAAACTGGTTAAGACCAGTAAAAGCCAAGATAGCAATGAGAATGACCTCTGCTCACCTTGTAGCTCATTATATGATGCTTATAATGTGTTAACATATTGAAAGAAACTCCCACCAGCGCCATGCCATGACAGTTTACAATCACCATGACAACCCCTGGAAGTTACCTTATATGGTATGAAAAGAGGAGGAATCCCTGATTCCTGGAAATTTCCACCCTTTTCCCAGAAAATACATGAATATTCTACCCCTTATTTAGCATACAGTCAAGAGATACCAATAAACGGAGTTCACCAGCAATGTACAGTTGCTACTCTGTCTATGGGCCAACCTGTTTGCTGTTTGTTTGTTTAATAAATGTTGCTTTTATTTCCAATTTAATGCTCCCACTTGAATTCTTTCCTGCAAGAAGCCAAGAACTCTCTTGCCCTTCAGGCCAGATCCCAGTTTTGGGATCTGATTTTCTGTGTCAATTATATTATGCTGCTGCCTAATCTACCCATAGCACATGAGATCAATCATATGGTAGCAGTTTCAGTGTAGGAAATTAAAATCTTGTTTCATCATCCTCCACAGAAAAATAACAACTCTTCTCATTATCATGGAGTATCTACTATGTATCAGGTATCGTCTTAACCATTTTGACTTCATTTAAAAAATAGGTACACAGAGACAATGGTGAGAGCTCACCAGTAATTGTAGATATAAACTAATTTTTTGAGAATTAAATTGGTATAATCTACACAAAATGAATATGATAGATTTTTTGTTTAAAAATGTATGAATGGAACATTCAGAAATATTTATAACTCTGATACAACTGAAATGAAGAAGAATCTCGGGGATGCAGGACAGGGATGTTATTACAATTGAATAGACAAAAATCAAATCGGGTCTATTTCATCCTATTCTGAGAATAGTTATAATCAGGCAGAGGGGAGAAAGGGTTTGTTTATCCAAAGAGCTTAAACAAATAAGCAAGCAAACAACCACCACCTTGCTAACATTCGCAGGTCCTATTCAGGTACCATCTGAAGGAGATGTTGGCCAGTGATAGGCCCACTTGAACTGTGATCCGGGTGACATAGATCCACACTACAGAGATCAAGTCAGCAAGTTAACAGATTCTAAAGGCAATAAATTTTAAAAATAAATAGCATCTCTTTTTCATATGTTTAATTAATTTAATAAGCAAACACAATAAATTATTTTTATTAATATATGCGTTTCTCTTTTAAGAGAGTATGTGCTTGTTACACTGATGCTAGCTAGCATCTGTGTGCTCTATAGCTGTTTTTCCTATTGCAAGTTAATATACTGGCATATTGATATAGCTATGCAGTTATGGCTCTAAAGGCATTTAGATTAAAGCCAATAGTGTGAGTCAACTTATAGGTAACCAATAAGTCAAAGAAAACAAGTTTTTGAGCCACCAGGAGGTCCAGCGAGATCAGTTACCAGGACCAATGACATTTAGTGAGGCACACTGGCTTGCCATCATCTGGGTAAGAGTCCTCTGCATATCTGGGTACCCTTAACCATAGCATTTTAACTGTAACATTTTCTAATTGTTTCCATTTAGGACTCATTAGCTTCATTTTTACAGATGAGGAAACTGAGGCCCAGAGAGGTAACATAAATTCCTCTGGGTTACTCAACTAGTAAGCGCAGAGCAAATACTGAACCCAGAACTGTTTAGCTGAAAATTCCACATTCTTTCCTCCACTAGTCAGAGTACATTTCCTGAAAGGCATATAAAGTTACATAGCCATCGTTGATGTGGAGGTGACACTGTTACCTCAAAAAGGAAGAGAACCCCAGAAAAGACCAACAGCAACCAAATCTGAAAATTTAAGTAATAGGTAGGTTTTCTGAAGCTTTCACTTCTTTTCTTTCCTTTCTTTTCTTTTCTTTTTTTTATTTTTTTTGAAGTCAGGTTTCAGGAGAATAAAAAAAAATCTCAAATCCGTGCCCATGACAGACACCCTGGGGGAAACTCAGTGTTACCTACTATTCCCACAAACAGGTTTAAGATATGAGGCTGTTGCCTAAATAAGGAAGTGCAAGTTGATGGCCCTTTCTCATATCCAATGCTCCAGATTGTACTAGAAGTAGTCAAGAAGCAAGAAATTGGCAGAAGACTCATAAGGAAAAATACATTTGTATGAGGAGATTATTCATTATGTTAAATTGAGTTCATCTTTTGAGAAGAGAGAGGGAAGGAGTGTTAATATCAGAATCCAAATGGCTCTCCCTTCACATAAAGACTATTTTTCAGATTTTTAAGCCAAATTGCACTGTCAGAGAATCACTCCAAATTTCATAACCATTATTATGACTCAGGAGCATTAGGAAGTACTTATAGTAGAGTTTGCCTGAGGCACAATTGTGAAGTAAGTGAAATTTATCTTCTAGGTCTTTTGTGTTCTATCTCTATATTCCCCCATCCCTTCTGGCACTGTCTGCTGTTGTCTTTTGTTTTATTTTTCCATTTTTGGAAGAGTTATCAGTCATTTACACTTTAGCATGAAAGCATTATGATTAGCACGATTAGTTTGTTTCCTCATTTAGGGTAACTCTGTATTAAGAATCATTGCTGGGTGTGAAATAAAAGGCTTTGTTAAAAATGTTAAGACATCAGGGAGAAGACCAAAGTGCTCTTGGAAAATCATTAAGGGCACTTTTGTGTATTTCCTGAAATGACACCATAAAGGCAATCTTCAACATATACGGTGATAGATAATTGGTGAATATTATAACTATACCTTCTCTTAAAAAACATAATTAAAGACAAAGGCAGGTATGATAAATCATTTCCTTACAATAACCAAAATCTTAGGTTGGACAGAACATTATGCCTACCATTTACTCTTTCTACTTTTCACATTTGCCCCTTCTTTTGCTGAAAGCATGGAGCCCTCTTATTCTGCCTTGCAAATCATTGCCCTGTGCTTCACATTTATTTCTCATTTTCATTGGTAATATCTTTCTCATAAACTGAAGTTTCCACTTTCTCAGTGACATGTTCTCAATAAATGAGTATATTAGAAAATAATCTGATAAATTAATACTTATCAGAATGTGTGTGACTAAAAACTGCTTAAAGTTTTAGTTGTCCAAATTCTTAAATGTATTTACTTTTAAAAATAATTGTTAACCAAATGAATGTGGCCATACTTAATTACAAACTTTTAAATCATAGGAGTATGGGAGATGTTAACTAACAGGCCTAGTGGGAGGTAACATTTCCAACTTTATAACAGCGACAAAAACAGTAATAGCAACAGCAGTAAGCACAACAGAAAAGCATCACAGACCACAAAACAGGGTGGGCAATTTCTACTCTAAGCAGGTACAAGATTGAACTCTCATTGATGGTACATGGAGAGAATGGTATTAATTACACTCTGTTTGGCACACAGAGTTTTATACAAGAGGGAAGTTTTTCTGTGAACATCTTTGAAGCATCTATTCCTTAGGAGTGTTAAAGGCTGCAGAGGTGATTATCAATATTAAATAGTAGTAGAATGACTGGACTCACTGGCATCCTAACCTAACCATAACAATTGCTGCGTTAGGATTATTCTGATCATATTTTAAGTCCCATTAGTACTAAAGCCTTTCTGGAGCAATCCCTAGAATTCTGCCTCTCTTCTAATAGATATATTGTTTCTCTCTTCCATAACCCAGCCATATCTAGAGTTTTTGATCTCTAGTACTGAAAGGAAGTTCGGATTAAAATCTTTAAGCAGTTATAGAAAATAAAGTGAATCCTTTTCCTATACAGGCACAACAAAAGTCGCTGTGTGCATGCAGATACAATTCTCTTTCTTAGTCTAGCAGTTCAGATCCCATGGCCATTTCTCTTTGATCTTCCTCATGGTCTTGCTATCACTTTGAAACAGCATGGCACGCACTCTGGGTACCAGCTTATTAAATACAGGTTATTGTTAAAAGAAAATTCCAACTGAGACTGAGCTGATTCATGTATGGTCTCCCTTGTTTACTAAGAATTTTTTGACTGGAAAATACTGAAAGGAAGCTTGCTTTTCATTTTTTTAAAGAAGTTTTAACTCTCTTTTATATAGAAAAAAGATCTTTGAAGTAACATTTTACCAATCACCTGCCAAATTTGTTTAATCCCAAAGCCTCTGTATTTGAAGATATCTGTATACAAGTGATTCAGTTAAATTATATTCTACTGTCCCATTAACTAATATTGTCATTTTTTGCTTGAAAACGAGGTCGCATAACCTAGATCTTATTAGAGAGTAAAGAGAGATGTGAAAATGTTGGCATTACTTACCAGCATTGGTCAAGTTTTGTAGCTTAAATTTTTTCATAAGAGTGAAATACGGAAAAATTATATATAATTATAAAATTGCCAAACTTTAAAATCATATAATGTGCATATATAGAGAGACGTGTTTATACATTCACAGACACAATTGTGGCAGTTCTAAGTTTTGGAGTCAAATGGATCTGGGTTTTATGCCTTTTACGTACTGTTGGCCTTGAGAAGGTTTTTTTTAACTTCTCTGGCTCTACATTTCCTCATCCGAAACATAGGATTGATAAAACCCATCTTGAAAAACTATTGTGAAGGTAAGAAATAATGAATAATGACTACTGTGCTACCGGACATGGAATAGGTTCTAATAAATAGTGGCTGCTCTTGCTGCTGCTATAGCTGCTGCTTAGGAGGATGTTAATCAGCCTTAAGTAAATAAATCTTCTTAGCCACTCACTCAAGTTGTGTCTGTGAGAAGTAGCACACCTGCAATTCAGAACATCTGCCCCTGAGACTGTCTAGGGGTCCACATTTTATAGTCTGTTTATTGTCCTTGGCACCTTAATACTATGGCTGGTGTATCTTATGAAGTCTCATGAGCCCCTACTTAGCTAATCTGGAGGAGCCTGACCTATCTTTTAGATTCCCCAAAAGTTAATTTTCATTATGATACACACCCCTTATTTAAAATCAAAGGATCTCAAACATAGTTTAGATAGATTGTGATAATCCATCTAGGTATCCTGTTGAAGAAGTTAACCACAGGTAAATAATTTTACTAGTATAACTATTTATAATTCTCTCTTCAGACGCCTTCAGAAAAAAAAAATCCTACAAACTTCTAAACTAGAGAAAATACACTACTGAGAAACACACAGTTATATAATTACTGTTCTTTCACACCCACCAAATACATGGCTTAGTCATCCTTATCATTACATCGGGATTATAAATTGTCTAATGTCATGCTCTGACTCCACCCTATTCATTGATTAAAAAGCCCTTGGGCTATATCAACCAATCTATATTCCTAATCAAGTATTTATTAAACCCTTGCTGTGTGCATCCCATTATAGTAAGTGTTGTAGCTGCACCTGCATGTCTTATGTGGCTAAAAGAGTTCTAGTAAAAGCTTATAGATTCCCAGATTTACATGTTAGGCCTGGACTCTCACCTCTCATGTACCATTCAAGTGTTGAAACTTCGACAATTTTTTGAGCTTATTTGCTTCCCTTTTCTCATCTATGTAATGAAGAGACTGAACTAGATGATGTCTAAGATCACCTGCAGTTGTCAGATTCTATGATCCTCCTCCTCTTTCCAGAGTTGTTAGGTAGGGTTTCTTAAGTCATTAAGGGAACACAGTCTTTGCTCCAGCCAAACTACATCCGTATTTGTCTCTCTTATGGGATTTTGGGAGTGCTAACATTTTTCCCGGAGCATACCCCCTGCCCTTTATCAGAATAATCCCCAGTCAGCCTGCAGGTTCTGATTCAAATGCCGTTTGTTTTCCCAGAAGCCTTCCATTATCCCCAACTCCTGTTCCCTCTATGCAGAGTTAAATGCTTCTCTTCTGTTCCTATAGCATCTTAAATTCCATTTTTCACAACATTCATCACATGACACTGTCTTATCCATTTGTCTGACTGAATTCTTTACCAGACGGCTGGCTTCATGCCTTACTTGCACATTATATTTCAGGCTCCAAGTAGGTGTTCAAAGATTATTTCTTGAATGAATTCGGAGTTGATGCATTAAATCCTGAAATGGCTTCCATTTATAGAGGACACTGTGTTGTTACTCTTCCCAGGTCACCCTGCGGGATAGAGGAGCTCATCCTACTAGCTGTAGGCAATGGAAGAACTTTCAGCAGTATTGCACTCCAAGAATTACCCTGGGCAGAAGACACCCTTGCCCCAAGCATATGTCCCCTTCCCAGGGACAGCTGAGATCCAATGACTGGTTGATGTGGGGGTATAAAGGCCCAGCCCCCTTGCGTAAATGCAAGACAACTTACAGAGCCATCCCAGCACCAAAGCCCTCCCATGGGAAAGGCTGAACAAGACATTTGTGGTGATAGTATCACAGTTCAATTCCTTCCTGCCCCCAATGGTGTTTTCCTCACTTCAACTTAAGTATTGTTCTTTAAAGCACTGAGCAATGAACTTACTGCCTGCAAAACTCAGTCTCAGTGTCTGTTTTCCATGGAACCCAATCTTTGACATCAGAAGTCCTAGAGCAAAGTCTAAATCCTTTAAAAGGCCTGCACAACCAGGACTGGTCTTGCTCTTTCCTTCTTCTCCAACTGATTCTCATCACCTTGTCACTTGTCTTCAATCATACTATCTGTTCCTTACATTCTTGAGACTTGCTGTTTTCTACATCTGTGTATGTTACTTCTAGTCCTTCTTTCTAGATGTTCTTTCTTGGTATATGTCATGAATGGACTTGTTCAGTGTCATCCTTTTGGCTGTTTCCATAAAAAGACCTTGCTTGAGGTCCTATCGACAGTGACCACTCTAGCATCTTGCTCGCAAGCCTAGTTATTTTCATGATAACATTTTTCATAAATAGAGATTTTCTTGCCTCATAATGTATTGACCCCATTACCATCTAAACATCTGAAGTCAGACAGACTAACAAAAGTAACAACAATAACAATAACACATTTACATAGAGCTTATTATTAACCAGGCACGATTTGAAGGACTTTACATATTGAATCCTCGTAACAATTCTATAAGATAGGTACTATTATTTCCTCAACTTTACAGATGAGGAAACCTAGCAAAAGAGATCCCACAGCAAGAAGCAAAACTGAGATCCAAACTCAGACAGTCTAATTACCCCATCTGTGCTATTAACCCCAGATGTAGGTACTGCATTTTAAATAATGCAAGGTAAATGAGTGAAAGAATGAAGTGAATAGCATAGAGACTACTTTTTAAGTAATTCTTCTATAAAAGGTATTAGAGTCAGACATTAAGTTTTGAATGTAATGTTTAATATATGTCCCTTTGAAAAGAGAAACAAACACTTAGGAATTCTGTCTGATCTTCTATGTTCAATCAGTTCTGCTGCTGCTACAGAGAAGGAGCATATTACACACCAGTGCTAAATTCACTATGTTGCCTGTTACATACTCTGATACTTGTGTTCCTAACTTCCCTTTAATAAGCAGGCAGTTCAAATATGATGAGTCATTCAATAGAAGACATATTGAAAATATTAAAATCTATTATGTTAAGATAAAAATTTAGCATAGTCCTAAATTTGAGGGTACATGTTCTTCTTTTAGATCACTGTAGATAATATTGGAGTAAATCTAACTTTATAAATTATAGGATGATTAAGCCCAGTAATACAATGCATAAGAAATATCAGCTCTAATGAAATTTTTCACTCTCCAAAATTACTTAAAAGATTTTTGTCTACAAAATGAAAACTTTCTGAAAGTAAAGTGAAAATGTAATAAGTCACCTGAATCTTCTGTCTATATTACATCAAACATTTTGTTATTTATAAATTAAAAGGCTAAGAATTTTTGAATTTCCATCCAGGAAATTGGCAAAATTGGCAAAGATACTAAATCAATGAAATCCGGCTCCTTTTGCGTAGAATAATTATGCGTAGCACATTTTTCTGACCCTAGATTTTTGCTTAGATATGTTTTAAATCACAACATATTTTAATATATATAACCTGGATTTGCTTTAGTATTATAATTAATTAAGAAGCACAATTAGAAGTTATTTAATAGGTCAATTGCTAATGAGTTACCCAAAATGTGAAGATAATCTTTGGCATACCAATTTTGGAAGCCTTTGGGCAAGATAAAGCACCGTAAAGCAGATTAATTCTCCAGATGAATTTCTATTACTGATCTTCTACTTTTATTCCCAAAATATGTGTGCCAGTTACAAAATAATCTCTTCATAAACATCAACAAATACATATTTCAATCATTGAAACAGTGTTATATTTTTTTAAAATAATCTTTCCCTTAGGGTCCATACATCTAGAAGAACAAGTATATATTGACTGAGAATAAGGAGAGTCAGTTATAGCAATTTTCCTAAACAGCAATTATAATGTAAATAATCTAGTCACAATATCATGTGAAGTATATCAGTAATTAATTTTTTTCATTTTTTTCTTTGAGCCATTATCATATACAAAGAACATTGGAGTTATTTAAACTTATTTCAAGAGAATATTCTCTGGAGTAAACACTAGTTAAATTTTGAGTGCCTAAATGAGGCATTTAATGAGGGTTTAAATAAATTTGCAAAATGTTCAAATAAAATAAAAAACTTTTTTTAAGACATACTTCAAACTTTCAGAAATGATCCTTTATCTGGTAATCAATGTCATTGTTCCCTTATGTATTGTCAAAAAAAGGGTCAATCTGAGAAAGATCTTATAGACACTTAGATCTCATGCTTGCAAAAAAATGAATTATTTAACTTATAACCACCAGCCTGATCATGACATTAATTTACGATTTCCCTTCCCATCTAATTAAGATAACTATGAGATAGATCTCTAAACAATAAATAGTACCTTTTAAAATTTTGACAATTTAAGACTTTGGGAAATATTTGACTAACATGAAATCTTATATTTAACTCAGCATTAATCAGAGTATTTTAAAGAAAAAAATTTTTGTAATTCTTGAAAACATGTCCATCTAAAATATGTAAAACATTGTAAACAAGCAATCGAACTCTTCTAGTTCTGAATACAACCTACTATATTCCATGAATGGAAATTCTACAATTAAGGATGTCAATTTTTGTGGCAGCTTAAAGCTAGATTTCAAACAAAAATGTGATAAACAGATACTGGTAATTATTCAATGTCTTTTACTCAAAGGCTTCAAAGTCATTGTCACAATTGCTAATTCATGATCAGAGTTTCCTATTATTCATTTATTCAAAAGTATAGACCAAGGTATTTATACCGATTTGAGAAATAAAATAAGTATACTATATACATATTTTTGTCTGAGAACAAAAGTATGGGCTATATTTAACCACTGATTTTCTTTTTCACAAATGTGATTCATTAGGAAGAAATTTCTCTGGGACTTCTAAATAGTGCATTTAAAAATTTACTACAGAAACCAATAATATATGTATATCTCAATTTAATCTTTTCAAGTGAAAAAATATGAGCAACCCTCAGTAAATAACATACAGGAAATGGAATTCATTAGATATCATCATTAATAATATTGAATATGTTAATTGGGAAAATGATGGCTAAAGAGTTTTAAAGTAGTAACTTCAAATTTAAAATTTTGAATAATTCACTTATGTTCCCTAATCACCTTAAGCCTGAGAGTGTTTCCTTATTTTTCTTCAGTTTTCATTTTATAAAAAATATTTCTTATAAATAAGAATAGTACGTACATTGACAATAGACATTTTCATCATCACGTAGTGTATACTTTATCTGAGTTGACTAGTCATTTTAAGAGAAATTGGAGATTTTGCTTAGAATTTTAAACAACTTTCCATAAATCAGTCAGGAAAAAAAAGATAGCTCAATGGTATAGCACAGGATAGTAAATCCCAAGTAGTGATCATTAACCTTAGAACACATCTCACAGTGATTACAGTAATTATATTTCTAAGAAATGTCTATACCACAGGTTTCTTGTCATTTATACAGTTGAGGGAAAGAACAACCTTATTAGATATTTATAACTCATCTCAAAGGGTTTGACAGGGTCTTTAAATCAAATTTTAAACAGAAGCTATTTTAAATGTTCTCTCTTAACACAATAGTATCCAGCAGACTTCCCTCCCTGCCTTAATTAATTCTATGACTATTTCAAAAATTAAAGATATCACTCATGTTCTCCTTCTTAACATTGTTTCATGTAGAAATTATCCTTTTCGTAGTAGACATCTTTGGAGTGTACTCCCGGACAAAGCCTCCTTTCTCAGTGAGAATTACAGCCCCACATAAAAGGGAAGCCCCAGCAACCACATGTTTTACTGCATGACCCTGCTCCCTGAAGACACTCAGTTGGACTAGGGATGGATACTTGACCCAGGATAGAACAATCACATTCGCTCTTTCAGAGCTGGAACTAGATTTGGAAAAGCAGGTCAAGTTCTGCTGTGCCGTGAACTAAAGTGCCATGAAAAAAGCAGAGAATAGATCAAGAAAACATGCAAGAATATGCAACTTAAAGGAGTCTGACAGTCATGGCACTAGAATGCTTTCTAGGTCTTCATCTCTGTCTCTCCAAAGGTAGGAGTGTCTATCTTTCTTTCAGTTCATGGGCTAGCTTTGTAGTCAACAACAAATTCCTCATCTTTGTGTAAGCATGTGCCAGTAGGTTTCTGTGAATCTTAAAGAGCATTAAGACACCCATATTCTTGCATTATGTGCCCCTTTTCACCATTTTTATATGTATAAAAATACTTGAATGTACGAACTATCATGATGAAAATATATAAAATTATCTTTGATATGTTAGCAAAAAATTAAGATTTATTGTCCTCCCTCATATATTTTTCTTCTAATGATACATTAAATTAGAAATGCTTTTCAACTTGGCAGTTTCTTGAAACATTTTTTCATTCTAGTTAGTCATGATACCCTTCCTTGGGCTTGCTAACATCCATCCCTCCAAAGTTAAAGAGTATATCACTTATACAGTATATCTACCTTTATCCAGTGCAATGCTCATGTCCCTAAATCTAACCTAAAACCTCAAGCCCTCATAAAATAGCATGATGTGTCACCACCAAGCAGGCCACTAAGTAGAAGCTATTAAGCAATTTCAGTGCTCCTGAACATAGTAATGTTGGACTGTGAGTTGTTGAGTATCTCCCAGTTAACATTTCACCAGTAATGGAAGGAGGGAAGGAGGGAAGGAGGGAGGGAGGGAGGGAAGGAAGGAAGGAAGGAAGGAAGGAAGGAAGGAAGGAAGGAAGGAGAAAAACCAAGTAACCTAGCATTTGAATCAGGTCTGTGGATATTTCCTTTCCGTTCACTTTTCAGTTGCAGTAAGAGGAGTTCTACTAGTTTTCCTTAACAAAGCAACAAATTCTCAAAGACTATCTTTCTCAAATATCTTTTTGAAATGTAAAACCGATCTGCTTTTTTTTTGTTTGTTTTTTTGAGATAGGGTCTAGCTCTGTTGTCCCAGCTAGACTGCAGTAGCATCATCATAGCTCACAGCAACCTGGGACTAGAGGCACGTGCCATCTCACCTGGCTAATTTTTTCTATTTTTGGTAGAGAGGGGGTCTCGGCTATTCCTCAAACTGGTCTCTAACTCCTGAGCTCAAAGGGTCCTCCTGCCTCAGCCTCCCTGAGTGCTAGGATTACAGGCGTGAAGTGAACCACCATGCCCGGCCTGATCTACTCTTAAAGTGAAACTTTTCTATAGCCTATAACCGGGAGAGGGAGAGAGGAAGGAAGACAAAGAGGGAGAGACGGAGGGAGGAAAGAAGGAATGTTAACAACTTTTAGTTTTTACTTGCTTCGACATATTTTAATGTGGTTTTTACATATTTAACTCCTTTACTTATCGTAATTGGAGTGCAGAGACATTTATCATTAGAAAAAAATTCAGAGCCCTCTTGGCAAATGCCTAAGTATGATAATATTGTTTTTACTATAATCATGAGAGGAGTTAGCATCACAAATTGTGTTCTAATTACTCAATGAATTGTAGTTAGTTAACAGCGAACAGTTACAGAGTACCTAGTTAGTCAGTCAGTTAATCATGCACAATTAGAGTTTCTACTGTGTGAGCAACACTAGACTAGGCACTCAGGATAATTTTTTAAATAATAATAATTAATTGAAACTTCCCTTAAGGAGCTTTAGGAAAAACAAAACAGGCACGGGTGGCATATGGTTAAAAATAAATAGTTTGTTAATATCTTCATTAAAAAATAGCATCTTAATCCTGCAAAAAAAAAGCAACCAAAAGCTTGTAGCAAACCTATGGGCATAGGGAGAGGTGCCTATGTGCGTGAACTAGTTGAGCACAGCAGAGAGCTGCCCGTTGTTGCTTTGTTAAGACAAAAGGGAGTTGACTTCTCTGTGTTCATATCATCTCCGCTCCTGGGTGTCAGCTGGTGACAGGCTTGCCTGGGTGGCAGGGTCTGA
>RJWJ010006242.1:0-63450 GCA_004363605.1 Indri indri
TATTTTTATATTTGAAACTTGAGAACATTAAAAATAAATTTGGAAACATTTAATTTTCAACATTCAAAAATCATAGCTGAACTTCTGCATGCTGAAGCATTTGCCCATATACACTCATTTTTTAAGTCAGTATGTAGGCGAAGATTAAAGAAATGGAATGTTTGTCTTCCTTGAAACTGTTTTTGTGTGGCTAAGTCTAAGACCAATTTTTAAATGTTTAACAATATTTAATTTTAAAACATCAATGTATTTGTTAAGTTAAATATTTTAGTTAATTTTCATTAGGAACATCATGTAAGTTCTCCCATGAGGTGTACAGTTTAAGAACTCTAAAAGTTTGTATTCTAAGGCCTACTAAAATATTTTGAAATGTTCAATGTAATATTTTTAAGGCCTATAAATCTATACATCTATTCTTTTTTGAATTAAATATTTAGCAATTATTTTCTTTCATACATTCTATGCATATATGGACATTGAAGAATATAGAAATTATGAAATAATCCTGAATTTATTAAGAATCCTACTGGTAAACCAAATTAAATATTAATTTGACAACTACTTGTTAATATGTTGATATTGATTCTGTCTTAGAAAAGTACGATTGTGTGTAACTGAACTCTCTGTTTTCTTGTGGCTGAACCTTGAATTACCATGTCTTCTGCTTTCAGTGTTTTTCCTGGGGCACAGATCATATTTCTTACTGCCAAAGCCCAGAAATAATAGCCTCACACATCCATAGTCCCAAAGGCCTTTCTGCCTAGTACCCAGACAGCAACTGCAGTGTTTCAGACTGTAGACAAGAAGTCCTAAAGCATCAGTGGTGTTTTTGAAAGCAATTTCATTTCATAATGCAATTCATAATTATCCACATTTATCTCATTGTGTAAGTTCCAACTGCTAACATACCATATTGACAAATTCTTAGAGGTTGCTTTTATTCTATAGGATGTGTACCTTTTTAGATGATGTTAGTTTAAGAAAACAATCACTGTTTTGTAATAAATGGCAAAAAAGGAGAGAAATGATGATTAAAAACCTGTAAATATATACTATCACTCGCGTTTCTCCTGCCATTTAAATGGAAGTACAATGTTTAATATTAGCTTTCAAATGTAAGATCTTTATTTTCAAAGCATTTTTTCTGATGTTTCTTTATATCAATGTCATATTGACAGCTGTTTAAAAATTTATGTTCGAAGATTATACATCCTCACTTTTCCCAATTCCTAGAGTTTTTAACAAAACAACAGGAGTATATAAACCAGAACTAAAATGAACTACCTTCAGTGTGGCATAACCATGCATCCTTTGATCGAATATTGAATTGCACAAAAATAACCATTTACTGTGACTTTAAAACATGTTACCATTTAGTGGCAATCTTCTTCTAAGCCTAATCAGATTATGATAGTTTGCTTTCTTTGCCATGAAAGGTAACCACATTTTTAATAGCTGCCAGATACATGAAAATCATTATATAGCATAACGTTTTTCATAAGAGTTGGGGTTTCCATCTTCAGAAAATGCATTCACCTATGTAACCTGACCATCAGCCTCTAATTGCTTTATCTTTCAAAACAGGAAAAAAGAATGTTTGTTCTATGATCGATATAGATTAAAAAAAAAAAAATACTCACAATTGTAACATTGAGCCTGTTAATGACTCCAGAATTTGATGAACACTGAGGTGCTAGTCCTGGCATAGAACGTTGGAAATAAATCAAATTGTAAGTGAGAGGAAAGAACAAATGGACTGGCTCAGAGCTGATGCCTGGGTTTTTTTTGGGTGTGCTACACTGTTGGTGGCTCTGGGCTTTCTGTTCTCTCTTTGCCAGCAGCCAGACCATACCCACTTCAGCCTTTGGTTTCTTCATTCTGTTTACAAAGTAACTGAAAATGGGCATGGCATATAGGAAAAAGTAGACAAATCACTTTTGAGAGATATACATTTAAATTTGGAAATGAAGTTTAAAATACAAGCTCTTTCTCAAATATCTCGTTAATTTAAAATTCTAATTAAATATTTAAAAAGAATTCTATAAAGTCAACTAATGAACGCATAAAACAAATGACAAATATGCTAACTACTTGAGATAAACAGAGATACATAAAAGCTATTCCAAGTCCTGACTTCTAAACATGCTACCAGCCTGGAAATTGCTTTTGATACATTTATGGTTTCCAGATTTGTCTGCACCACTGGAATCACCTGGGAGCTTCTAAAAATACTGATGCTCCCTCCCCCAAGGTCTGTGAATTAATTGGATGGAGGTGTGGCCTGGGCTTTGAAATTTTTAAAAGGTCCCAGGTGATTCCGTTGCTCAGCCATGGTTTTGAATCACTAGTCTAGACCGTCAAGGTACAGGATGAGAAGGGTGAGACACTGCTTACTTTCACAATGACACCAAATCATTTCCTTATAAAATCATAGCTATAGATAGATGCCAGAACCTAATGTGTATGTGGGCTAAACATGCATGCGTGCATGTCCACACACATCTGGTAGGAGTAAATCGTAGAGCACTGTTACATTTTCTCACCTTTGCTGTTGGGGCTCAATCATTGTGAACTAAGAATAATTTCTGTGTAGGCAGATATGTTCATTGTTAGGATTGGTGGTGTACCCAATAGGTACTTTAAAGCCCTAGGAATTCCTTTCCTTTAGCACTCCCCCTTTTTTACTATGTGAACATGAGGTCAAAAAAATACAAGAAATTTACTAGGGTAGCATTTTTAAATCCCTGATGAATTTATTATGCGTCTATCAATATTTTAAAATTTAGACACATGGTAACATTTATTGGGTGTTTATCAGAAAAACTCTATCATTGAGAGCTGTTATTATCTCCATGTTACAGCTGAATAAACTAAGGCAACGAAAGGAGAATACAATTCTCTTTGAGTACGTTCTCTTATTTTAAATCCAGGGAAAATTCCTGGTACAATCACCATACCTATTAGAATAATTTTCCCTGTTTTAATAGGGAGAAGGAATTGTTTGAGTATTATGAATCTTGACAGCCCAGAACATAATTGGCCAAAAGCAGCTGTTTCTTATAGTCTTAAGTCTCTGAAGGTTTGATGTCTTGAGTGGTTGAAGATATGTGAATGGTGATGAATAATTACTTTTATCTATCTAGATTAATTAAACATCCGTTCTTGCGATCTTTCAAATTTTGAGGATTGCTCCTGAGTGTATGACAAATGTATGATCCTTATTTTCTAGGAAAATCTCAATTCAGTAAAATTCACTCCTGTTGCCAAGTAGGTCATCTGAAACACATCGAATGTGTCCAGATTTTTGTTTTAAAATATGTGATCGTTATTTCTAAAAATGGCTGTTGCTTCAAAAGAAATTATGTTGAGAATTAAAACGACAGCCACAACACAACCACTGTTTCCTGCTCAAATGAATTTTACTTGATCACCTTCTGTGATGGCAGTGCCAAACCCTGCCAAAGCACAAATGACTTTTCTTCCAAATATTGCCTTTTAACTGATATGCATATGCTTGGCCATCCAGTTAAACAAGAGAATATTCAGTTAGTGCAACTGAATGATTTTTAAATT
Source organism: Indri indri (assembly GCA_004363605.1). Lineage (NCBI taxonomy): Eukaryota > Metazoa > Chordata > Mammalia > Primates > Indriidae > Indri > Indri indri. The sequence continues at coordinate 3,574 of RJWJ010006242.1, forward strand.
TGTACTTCATTTTATATTGAACTTGATAATTTGCATCACCTAACGAGGCATTGGGTAGATACAGTTTTCTTTCTAATGAAAGCATTTTAAAATATATTCCATAAGCAAGGATTCAGTTTAAAAGCTTAAAGAATTCTGAAAAACAGGTTGATTACAACCTCTTCCCCCTTGGATTTTTTTAATTTACTTTTTATTTTATTTTTCTTCTCTTTCTCTTCTCTTTTCTTCCCTTTTCAAGTTTAAAATCAAAGCATTTCTCTAATTCTGCTGATCAAAATACATTTTCAAGGAAAGCCTGGATATCTATAATCATAATTGTCAGAGCAGTATTTTCTGATGCTGAAGGGAGCTATCAGCATTAGCACCCTTCACACTCCAAAACATAGTTTCCCGTCCCCCTTCAGTGGCAGCTTCCAAACGCCCAACTTGTTTCATGTCAAACGCATGTTTGGGCTCTGTAATAAATCACTGATGAACAGCCAACTCTCTATTTCAGAGGTGCAGCCTCCGAACATTGATTAATGTGATTCTTCAAGAATGGAACAATGGCCAGTGTGCATATGCACAAGAAAAGCTCATCCACTGCACTAGATAGCTTTGTTCCATGTGCTCCAGCCTCCCCCCTTGTACTGGTCTCTTCCTGGGCTTAGCAGGGACCTCAGCTAATTGATTAACAGAATCTTTAGGCTGCCTGAGGTGGGCCTAAACCGGGGATGTGATCAGAGGTTTTGAAAGACTCTATTCTTGTCTTCAGGGATTTCTGCAGCCACATATGGCAGCCACAATGGACAGAACAGCAAGGATTCTTATTTTGGGAAGTTTGGGTGGATTTCAATGATAATTTGTTTCTTCTGTATTGTTTCCTCTTTTTCTTTAACCCAACTGGTTGTTCTGTAGTCGACAGGTATTTAAAAACAAAAAAAAATTCATTCTAGATCCCTCCTTCCTTTTTATTCCATGCTATCAGTCTTTTCATTAGATGTGCTAGGCAGCACATTTTCTATTTTAACAGTTGTTCATAAATACTGAATATGCACAGACAGTTAAAAATATAAAGATGACCACAAAATGCAACTCAGTTTAATATTTGAGTAAATTTTTATAATTTGTCAGAAAGTGAACAAATATTAAGTAAATATTGACGAGTATTCAGTATTATTTTAAAAATGTAAATCACTGTTTTTTCATTTATTTAAATTAAAAAATTAAGAAGTATATGTATAACAGCAATAAAAAGGACACATTAATTGCCATTTTTACTTATTTTTCATAGCTTTGAATTTTTGTGGTTGTCAGATGATCTTTGAAAATGAATGAGGGAAATATTAATGTAAGTTTCTTTTTAGTCTTTTTTTCCACAGCTTGACCCTTATATTCTTTTAATTTAAACTTTGTATTTTATAAGTAAAATGAACTCTTCTTGTTTATAGCCAAAGAAATTGTGATTCGACTAAGTTTTAAAAATATAAAACATTTCTTCTGGTAAAACCTTATCTCTGGGTGTTTCAGAAATGTTACTAGAAGTTTTATAAATCTATTCTTCCCATTTTATGAATAGGAAATCTAAGGAAAGCAAATACACCAAAGTTCAGAAATGGAAAGTAGTGAAGAAAGGAATAACAGCCTTTTGTGGTCTTTCATACACCAATTCATGACCTCTAGGCTTCTCTTTTTTTCAAAAGAGAGAAGTTTCTGGTAGCAGATCCTAGAGGAAATCTGTCACAAAAATAATGTTTTTATAGAAGTCGGTTTTTTTACTATAGAAAAGAGTATACTTATATGAAATAGGAAAAAAATACATAATTTTTTCATTTATAAAGGAGAAGTTTATTCCCAAAGTGTTACATAAGTACATTGTTTGAACCTTGAATTTATTTTATCATTAAAACTTATGATTAATTCTTAAATTGGCTTAAAAATTATTTAGCTAATATTTATGCATGAGGCATAGGATTAATATTAATGAACAGTCTATATGTCTTAGTCTGCTTATGGTGCTACAACAAAATACCTGAGACTGAGTCATTTATAAGGAACAGAAATTTATCTTGCATGATTCTGGAGACTGGGAAGTCCAAGTTCAAGGTGCTGGCTGGTTAAGTTGTCTGGTAAGGGCTGCTCTCTGCTTCCAAGATGGAGCCTCATTGCTGCATCTTCCAGAGGGAGGAACACTGTTTCTTCACATGGAAGAAGGCAGAAGGGCAAGCCACCTGAGAACTGCATGAAACCTCTTTTATAAGGGTCTTACCTTATCCACTAGGGAGGAGCCCTCATGGCCTAACCTCCTTTTAAAGGCTCAGTCTCTTAATACTTTCACATTGTTCATTAAGTTTCAACACCTGAATTTTGGAAGAGACACATTCGAACCATAGCACTATAGATGAAACCTAGCAGTGATTCTATGAAAAATGCATTCAGAATTTTAACTCAAAATGTAAAGAACACATCTCCCAATGAGCTGTATGTTTATCACAGTGTGATGGCAATGGTCAAGAATGGGATAGGGGAAGAGAGAAGTCTTTGCTCCTGCCAGTATGTAGTTGCCCCTTCAGGAAATCCAGGGGACTCAGGTGGGGGAAAGAAAAAATGTCAATAGTGATTACCTGATGTAGTAGAAGACTAGAGGGACTGGACCTAAGGAAGCGGGGGGATGATACTTCTCTCCTGAGAGTTAAGTGGGAAAAGGGATTCCTATGACTAGGTAGCTGATTTTATATAAGTGATATAAAAAAAGTCGAGGATGTAGAATCTAGGAATGGCGTGAGATATCTAGATGGTCCATTTAGGCATGAAAATTAAGAGAATTAAACTATTCAAAAGCATGCACTAAGTACTTTCTCCACTGATCCACCTACCCAAAATATCACAGCCATCTAATTCAATTGATTTAAAGTGAGACTCTTTAGTCTTTCATAGGATACTTTGAATAATGATGATGATGATAAACATTTCTTGAGCAATTACTGCTACCACTCACGATGCTGAATATTTTTATGTAGATTCCTACAATTACTCCACCCATCATGATGCAGCATATATTTTCCCCATTTTAGATGAGGCTTAGAAAGATTACCTAACTTGCCCAAGATGATTATCTGGCCAATGTCAGGGCCAGTCTTTTCAAACTGGATCTGTCTTTCTCCCAGAGTCCAAGCTCTAATTGTTACTCTCTCTCAACCACATGTAAATAACAAAATTTGCTTTTTTAATCTAAGCATGATTTGTATCACATCTAGTTAGAGGTATCAACCTCCATAAGCATCAGTAATAAATTGATTATTTACCATTTCATATGAAAATTTTTTTCTTACTTTCACTTATTCACCCATATTTATTGAACTCTTCTGTGTGCCAGGCATTCTACTATTTGTCAAGTGGATTGTATAATGAAAAGTCTATACTTTCTGCCCTTGTATTATATTTATGTGTTTTGCGGTTGTTAGAAAGACTCAACTATTGATTTTTAATGAGGGACTCTGACCATTTTTTTTCTACAAGTGATCTATGCCTAGAATAGATCTTTCCTAAGGTGACCAAATCTATGAGTTTCGTGTCAGTACAATGAAGTAGTTAGTTTCAGTGGAGCATCACTGTCCTTGTCCCTTATTTGAAAGTGGAGATTTGCCTCATGTTTTGTGGGTTTACATTCTCAAATTTCCATTTTCATAGGCCTTAAGTTATAGTGAATACACTCCATGTAATAATAAAAAACATACAGAATAAACTTACTTCACTTGATAGCATTTCTTTAATACCAAGTGCTATATTTATTCTCTTAGTTTGATCTTGTATGCTCTTATTTCCTGAGATAATCACTCTGTTCATAGTTCCAACAATCTGTATTTATTATCATATTCCTCCTATATTGTCTGATATGTCACTTGTTTTATTCTCGTGCAGTGAAGACACAGCAGTTTAAGCATAGAAGTGGCATTAATGGAATAAAATTTGGTAGATATGCAGTGTTCATGGTATTTTAAAGGCAAGTGGACCCTTCTTTTCATGTCTTTATCTCCTTTGTGGCTCAAAAATATTGCAAAACAGTACATGGATATACTTTAAATGTAAATAAAATCTAACTTTACTTCTACAATGAAATTGTAGCACACAGATTAGGGATCATGTACTTTCTCCGAACAGTTCAACATTGCTATTTTTTTTTTTTTAATTTTTAAAAGAATTAGAAACCTTGCCAATCATTTAGGCTTAGATTTAAAATTATCCATTATATCAAAACTGAAATTGTAATTTCTGATGATTCTTGAGATTTTCTTCTCTATAACTTTGGTTTTTACATCTAAATTTATTTATTTATTTATTTATTTAGTTTTATTTCTCTACTTTTTATTGGTATATGCTATGTGCTAGTCCCAGGGACAAATGGTGAGTAAAAGAGATGTGGTCCCAGCTTTCTCTGAGCTTAGAATGAAGAAATTAAAAAAAAAAAAAATAAGCAAATCAACACACATAAAAATATAAAGTTACAAAGAGTGATATATGTTATGAATAAAAATTTTAAGGGATTATGAGTTTTGAATAGGAGCTCTGATAAATAGGAGCTCTGATACAGTTTGCAGCATCAGAGATGGTGTCCTGGAGGCTGTAACTCTTCGAGCTGTGATGGAAAAATGGAATATAAGTTGTCAAAGGTTGTACCAGCTAGTCAACAGCAGAGCTGGGATTCAAACTCAAGTATGCCTGTCACCAGATTCTGTCCATATTGTACTACTACAAACAACTGACACTATGCCCTGAATGGGAGATCTTTGATTCCCAGCCCCCAGCCATGTTCTGGCTCTGTAGATGTCCTATCTGTGGGAGTTGCACCCAAATTTAGTTCCATGCCACTCCTAATTACCTATGAAAAGGTAATCATTAGGAATGTCTCTGGCTATAATTATAAAAAGTACCTGGAGACATTCTGTATTGCAATCTCATATAAATACTATGCTAATAAGAATGAAGAAAAAACACCCTGATAATTAAATATATTTGTACCAGTTTAAAAAGCAGCAACAGCAATATTTTTCATGAGATTTTCCCACTATGTCTCACAAAAAAAAAAAAAAAAAACAAAAACACTTTTCTACAATGTTGAAAAAGAATAAATTATAGAAAACTGCCGAAAACTGAAGAACAATTTTCCTTTAGTTTCATAGATATTAAAAGGAGTATTCTAAAGCCAGAGGTGAACTTTTCAATGTGGTTTGTTGTGAACACCAAAGCTAAATGATATAGGAATACTTTAATTGTTTTAATGCTGATTGTAATGCTTGTTTACTCTGAAATACCAGATCTCATATCATGTTTGATATTTCAAATTAGTTGATATCTCATATTAATTGTTTGATACTTAGCATTTGGTAAATTTTACATTTTAAATGTTAAAATAGATTAGTTTTGCCTGTTCTTTAACTTCATATAATTGGAATCATTCAGAGTGTGCTCCTTTGGTGTGCTCTTTCACTTAACATGTTTGTTAACACACAAACATGAGTTTACACACATCAGTAGTTCATTCTTTTTTTGTGGTTGTTGTTGTTGAGTAGAATTCTATTTGTATGAATGTACACACAATTCATGTATGAATGGATGCTTGGGTTGTTTTCAGCTTGGGCTTTTATAATGTCCTGCTAAAAACATCATTGTACAAGCATTTTTACAGACATATGTTTTCATTTCTTTTGGGAAAATAGTTTGGAGTGGAATTGCTGGGTTGCCTTTTAAGTGTATGTTTAACTTATAAAAAGAAAGCCAGTTTCCCAAGTGATTGTACCATTTTCTATTCCTATCAGCAGTGTAAGAGTGCTGCTCCACATCCTCACCATCTGTAGTGCCATCGGGCTTTTTATTTCAGGCATTTTAGTGGATGGAAGATCTCTATCACTGTAATTTGTATTTCCCTGCTGCCTTATGATGTTGAACTTTTTATGAGTTTATTGGCCATTCGTATATCTTCTATGAAATATCTGTCCAAGTCTTTTGTCCATTTGGGCAAATGAATAATAGGAAAACCATTTTCTGTTCAATTCTGTTTTATATTAATATTTATATTGACATAAATTATAAATCCTACAATACAATGTTATAGTTTTGCTTTAAAAAGTAGTTGTTTGAAAGAAATTAAGACAGAACAAAATTCTTCAGTTTATACCCATATCTGATATTACTGCTGTTTTCATTCCTTCCTGTAGTTCAAGGTTTCTCTCTGGTGTTATTTCCTTCAGTCTAAAGAAGTTCATTTAGCATTTCTTGTGGTGCTGTTCTCTTGGCAGTAAACTCTCATCTTTTATTTGTTTAAATATAACCTTATTTAATTTTCATATTTGAAGGATATATTCACTGGATATGGAATTTGGGTGTTCAGTTGTTTGTTTGTTTAATCTTATAGTGCTTTAATGATCTCATTGTCTCCTGGATTTTGTTGATTCTGAGGAGGAATTAGGTATAATTTATGTCTCCCTTTTTCTCTGGTTTCTTTTGAGGCTTTCTTTTTAATTTTGGTTTTCAACAGTTTGACTGTGATATATTTAGGTGTGGTTTCCTCTTTATTTATCCTGTTGAAATGCATTACATTAGCTCTAAGTTTATATTTTTTCCTACTTTGGAAACAATTTGCAATCATTCCATCAAATACTTTTCTGTCCATTTTCATCCATTTCTCCTTTTGGGATTTTAACTGCATGCATATTAGGTCATTCAGTATTGTCTCTCCTGTCCATGAGATTCTGCACATTTTATTTCCATCTTTTTTCTTTCTACTTTTCAGTTTGGGAAATTTCTATAAACCAATTTTCAGGTCCAACCACTGGTCCTTTTGCTATTTCAAATCTGCTATTAAGCTCATGTAGAGAATTTAGTTTCAAATTTTTATTTCTTTTCAGTTTTAGAATTTTCTTTTCATTCTTTTTTATAGTTACTGAATGCATGTTTACTGAATATCCTCTTCTGTTCAATTATTATGCCTATCTTTTCTATTAACTCATTGTACTTATTAAATATTTTTATTTGCTGTTTTAAAGTTATTGCCTGCTAATTCCAATTTTGGGGGTATGTTTTATAGACTTTTTTTTCCTTGCTCAGGATATTCCTGTAGTACTACCATGTATAGAAAGTTCAGTTGTGTCCTGGACATTTTTGGATTAGACATTGAAAAGGCTCTGCATTCTCTTAATTTCCCCTGAAAAGGGTTGAGTTTTCCTCCAGTAGGCAATTAAATTACATTCTTATTACTTTAAAATGTGTGGTGGCTTGGTATTACTTTTTGTTATTATGGGTCTCTTTTGTTTTTGGCCTTAGTTCAAGAAAAATCCTTTATTCCAAGTATTTGGGTTTTATTCATAAGATGTGGCCCTTTTAACTTGGTACAACCTCAATTCTTTCTTTTAACTTGGTACAACCTCAATTCTTTCTTTTCTTTGTTGGCATCAACTTGTTTGGCCTTTTAGCTGATGGTTCCCCTTGGGGGAGTCTCTGGCATCTTCACTGCACTTATGAAGTTCATGGGTCATTCAAGAATTTGAGGGGAGAAATGCAGATTTTTGGAGCTCTGTCATATGTGGCACTCTCATTTCTGGGATTTTTTTCTTCTTTAATTACCAGCCACTTTGGCAGTTAAGCTTCATTCTCTTATATCGCCGATTAATACAACTGCGACTTTCTGCTTGAGTTCTATGGCAAAGCAATAACTCATTATTTCTCTATGGCCTGGATAGTGCTTTCAGTGCAAAAGCTGTATTAATGTGCATTTCTGCAGTGCGGTTCCTTTCTCTCAAGATTGCATCCTTTCCTTTTTTTTTTTTTTTTTTTTTGACTGCTTATAGTCACTCTCTAATGTGGTCAAAAAGTTGTTTTCTTAAAATTTGGTCTGGGGTATATAATAATTGCCTGTAGTTTGGTTAGTCCAATTTAAGGTACTCAGGCATTACTGAAGTTGGAACTGTAATCACATATCTTTAACTCATTTTTTATAATTGTCTCAACCTGTCACTGCCTCATTTTCTCCTGATATTCTTGTGTTGTAAGACTTTATTTCTCAGGGTGGAAACTATTGTTTCATATAAATGGGAATGAAAACAATTAAATAAAACCACTTATTTAGATTGCACAGAAAAAAGTGCATATTTAATATAAATGTGTTCAACATCCAGAATATTCTGAGAATTAAAAATAAAACTGAAAAAATAAGTTTAGAATATATTTTAATGGACAAAAAATATCCTGCTGCTAATCCCAATTTACCAATTACACCAGTGGGAATTTGCATTTGTTGGTTTGTGCTGCTATAACAAATCACCATGGATTGAGTAGCTTAAACAGCAAACGTTTATTTCTCAGGGTTCTGGGTATGAAGGTCTGAGATCAGGGTACCAGCATGGTTGGGTTCTTGGTGAAGGCCCTATTCCTGGTTATGTCCTCACATGACCTTGGTGCGTGCATGTAGAGAGAGAAATCACTTCTCTTCTTCTTTTTTAAGGGCATTAATCCCATCACGGGACCCTACCCTCATGACCTCATCTAAACCTAATTATCTTCCAAAGGCCTCACATCCAAATACCATCACATTGAGCATTAGGGTTTCAACATATGAATTTTGGAGGAACACAAACATTCAGTCTATAGCGGAATTCTTGGTTTATTTACTCATGGTTATTAAACACCTAGGCTAGCCAAGAAATTTCTGGGTCGTGGGTATATAACAGTGAACAAAATTGAATGCATTCCTGTCCTTATAGAGCTTATATTCTAGTGGGAAAAGATGGATATTAAGAGCATAATAAGCAAAATATATGGTATGTTAGATGTTAATGACCTCTATGGAGAGAAAGGAGTAAGGGGGTATGGGGAATACAGCAGGAATGGAGATGGTTCACTTTAGAAGAGCAAGGGGAGGCCACTCTGAGAGAGTGACGTTTGTGTACAATTTGACAGTAGTGAGGGAGCCAGAGAGACAGAAGGCAGAGCAAGGACAAGTGAATAATGCCTTAGTATCATTAAGTTGCAAAGTTGTATTTTTATTAAAAGTCTTATTTCTTCCAATCTAGTTTCTTTTAAATCCAGTATTGTAATTGTTAAGCTTTGTGCACTTCTAAATATATCCTTTTTTTTACCGACTGACTCTCCCCACTCTTTTTTTTTTTCCCCCTTGGAGACATTTTCTATGTTCCTTCAATCTAAATGAGGCTTGTGCTGTCATGAACACACAGTTCCCAAGCAGGAATCAAAACCCCATATTGTCGAGCAGCCCAACTGGCAGTATGCACGGCAGTCTCTGTTCCCACCAAATTGCTGACTTTTAACATTTCTGCCTAACTAGGAAGAAACATCATGTGTGCATCAATCACTGTTCAACTGTGTCTACACTAATGAGAATCATGTTTCTATGTGTGTACACTTATGCACAGGTGTGCTTTCTTCCTAGTTATGACTCTCCAAAGAAGTCAAGTTGGTGGACTTAACTTAATTTTAGGGTTCTATGTACAGTAAACTTGGAAATGTAATTTAAGTTGGAAAGAAATAATGCCTGTAGCCTCTGGCATTCCCCTAATATGTGAAAAAAAATATGCTGTCCTGGCTCATCCTTAATTTTTTAGAAAAATTGATGAAACATAAACAAACTGGCATATTTTTTAAAAAAAAATTCATGCTATAAATATAGAACAAGGAAAGCAAAACCACTATTTAACCAAAGTATTAACATTTTTTATTTTTGTATTGGATTCATTTATGATCACATCTAAAAAGCTTCCCAATAGATTAACTCTTGAAATTGCAGCATCTATCAGGGCCAGGTAATTTTCTTTGAAACCTGCTCTCTGTATTGCCTTTGAGAGGGTGCATCTTTGTTTGTACAGAATGCATCATCTTGTCTAAAGGAGGACTGTAGTATTGTACTTTTCAGAGGGCTCATTGTTTACATTCTGGTTATATCTTGTATGACACGCAAGAAACATAACATTCTGGTTATATCTTGTATGACACATCAAAACAAAGGGTGAACAGTTATTTTTTCAAATGACTCATGGGTCTTAAATCAATCTTGATGTAATAGCTAGTTGCTTTACAGCTACTAGAAGGAATTTTTATAAGATTCGTACAGTTTTAGTATTTTGGGAGCTTGGTTCACCATGACCTGAAACAGAGACAGGGCTCTGTTCTCATCATGCAGTATGCCACTGCAAAATTGATCTAAGCTTATATATCTCTTTGAAGTCAAGACAAGAAAGCAACCCAGAGGGCCTTATGAAATGTAAAGATCTACTGTTTCAAGGTGGAGAAAGGACTTCTATAATCATGTTTGTTTGCTGACAATGTTAATTTTAAGGTTGAAATGGTTACTTAATTTTAATTAGACATTCTAAAATTGGGGTTTGTGTGTGTATGCGTCTGTGTGTGTGTTTTGAGCAAGAAATGGAATTTTTGAAGTCAGATTTGTTTTGAGAATGTTAGCATTAGATATTTCAAATCTGTTACCACAAAAGACTAGTGATTGCAATTTTGCTGTGGTAGCTATAATAGTTTAAACTCTGCTTCCTGTGATCAGACAAGATATTGAAAACCCCCATGCCCGTAAAAATTCCAATTTTGTAAATCAGTGGTTCACTAGGAAAAAGTTGTTAACATTAAAATTCCTTTTACTTTAATCTCAGCATTGGGACATTGTGATTAAGCAAATATAAGGGTATCTAGAGACATACTTTTTCAGTGATTGAATTTGTCAAAAAGTTAATTGGTCAAAACTGCAAACTCAAAAGGATGAACTGATAACAGTAGTGAATCCTCTGGTCTCAAATTCTGTTGGGTGTAAGGCAACATTTTACGGAACAAGATGTTTAATGTTTAATTTGAAGTTGTATGCAACTTCATTGTGTTTGTGCAACACAATCTCCCCAAGATCTTCCCACTCTTTAAACAAGAGGATTGAAGTCACAAATGCTTTTTGGAAGGGATTCTTTTTGAAGGCTGGTTCTTATGAAAATCTGGGAAGAGGTTTAGTCTCATACTTGGTGACACAATGTGAAACAGAAACCACAATTGCAGAAGCAGCATTCAGTTATTTGGCCCAAACTTTGGGAAGCATTTGAGCCTCTCAGGATTTGAAAGGGAGGTAGGCACTGATTTTATTCAGATCACAAGCAACCGGGTGAACCTAAGTGACAACTATGTTATACCACCTAACTACAGGACAGAAACAAACCAAGCAACACACTCTGCATTAGCATATGAGGCCCTTTGCCATCTGGTTCAAAGATACCTATCCAGCTTCCCCTTCTGCTGGATGCCTCCTCCACACATACCCACAAAGAGCTATTTAGTATTCTTGGACTTGAATGGCTCTGTATCTGTGCTGTTTTGTCTTTATGAAATGTGTTATGCTCCCTGAAATCATCTTGGTCAGATTCAGTTCAGGCTTCAATGGCCAGCTTAGTTACTATTTCTGGGAAGTCTTCTTAAATTTTGTAACCGTTCTCTATCCTTGGAGCTTATCATTCTTTTGTGTTTGCATGCAACTTTATAGAGCGTTACAGGGGCAGGGAATTAATGTAGACTGAAGACCAGTAATGAATTTCATTTAGTCCTCTCAGCAGCCCATTTTAATAGATGAGCCCCAAACTAAGAAGTGATGGAGCAAATTTTTCAACTGAGGCCTGTTTGACTCACAGCATTCCTAAGCCAACCTACTGCCACCATGTCACACTGTATTTTTTGATGTTCCTCCCCTTTCCCTTACTCTCTGAGTTCTGACTTTATGATACTTTTTTGCATCTATATTAACTTTTTCTTCAATAGTAAGAACAATATTATTGACCTAATATGGTGGTCAAAATACTTGCTGAATTAATTATTAATGGATATTTTATAAAATATAAATTTAATTCAAATACACATATAGAAAATACACAAATTAAAAACATATAGATAAATATATATGCTATATAATATATTTGCTATATGATTATAGCAAGTTAAGCACATTTATGTAACCACTATACAGTAAATAGAATATTACCAGCAACCCAGGATCTCCTTGGAGCTCTTCTTCTTCTTCTTTTTTTTCCATTTTCTTTTTTAACATTGTTACTTTAAAAAAAATTTTTTTGGGACAGGGTCTCATTTTGTTGCCCAGGCTGGAGTGCAGTGGTGTGAACATAGCTCATCACAACCTTGAACTTCCAGGCTTAAGCAATCCTGCCACCTCAGCCTCCCAAGTAGCTAGGACTACAGGTGTGCACCACCACACCTGGCTAATATTTTATTTTATTTTATTTTATTTTATTTTATTTTATTTTATTTTTAATAGAGATGGGTTTCTTGCTATGTTGCCCAATGGTGGAGCTCTTCTTAATCATTATCCTCTCCCTTCTCTCCCAAAGTCCCAATATCTTGACTTCTAACATTATGTATTACTTATATTAGTATTGATGGCTTCTTACCTTTGTAGAAATAGAATCATATATGTATTATTTTGTATGTAGCTTGTTGTATTCTACATTATCTTTTAGAGATTCATAATTATGGGTGTACATAGCAATAGTAATTTATCGAATGAATGCTTTTTGAAAGACATCTTCTTTCTTTACTCAGGTGACATAATTTGAAAGTGTCACAGAACAATTTTCTTTTGAATGAAACTCATTGAATATGTTGGCAATATGTGACATTAAGAAGCCTTAAAGTATAAGTATTAAGTATTGTTCTTCTAATCAGCTTATTTTCTTATTTATTGTCTCTTTTCCCCTGAAGAGATACATATACTAAAGTTCTGCAATTCTGATTAGTAAAGTGTAAAGCTTCATTGTAGAAAAAGCATCACTGATTAAATATTTGATGTATTTGAAGTTTTTTTTTTAAAAAAACAAAACTCAGAGGAAAAGTCTTGTATATCAAATACTGAAAGACATTTTACAAAAATATAAACTCTTGTTCACACCCAGGCAATATTATTCTTCAAATGAATATTGAATTACTTTAAATATATATATTTATAATTTGATATATTACTATAATTACTATGAAACATATAATGACATATTATATATTATTTTGCTTTCAGTAGTATAGCCTTGAACGTGTCATTTTACTTTATTTTTTTAATCTGTAAAATGGGAGGGGTTATGTAATCATTACTTTTCTATAAGTAATGAGTCAGCGTAGGCTCTATAGCCAGACTGACAAAGTTCAAATCCATTCTTCACCTCTTTGTAGATGTCTGCTACTGGGCTCATGAGTAAACCTCTATGTCTCTCATTTTACTAATCTATAAAATGGGTAGTAATACTATCTACCTCATAAAGTTGTTGTGAGGATTAAGTGAGTTAATGCACAAAAAGAATTTAGAATATTACCTGGCACAAATATATCCTGTGTTAAGTATTGTTATTGTTATTATTTTATCAACATAACTGTTTCTTTGCTTTGGTTTGCATAGATGGAAAATCTTTACCTTGGCAAATGGAATTTGGAGAGCTTTTATTTTAAGAAAACATTTTTGAGAATGCTTAGAATTTTCATGAGCTAATTTGATCTTTATATGGATTACCTCACAGGACATTTTGTAGATTAGATCAGGTTAGAGACTGACGTTAAGTAAAGGGCCCCAAGATATAGACTTTGTACAAAGAAATACACTTCAGGCCTGGTGCAGTGGCTCATGCCTGTAATCCTAGCATTCTGGGAGCCCAAGGCAGGAGGATCGCTTGGGCTCAGGAGTTCGAAGATCAGCCTGAGCAAGAGTGAGACCCCGTCTGTACTAAAAATAGAAAAATTAGCCAGTCATCCTGATGCATGCCTGTAGTCCCAGCTACTTAGGAGGCTGAGGCAGGAGGATCGCTTGAGCCCAGGAGTTTGAAGTTGTAGTGAGCTATGATGATGCCACTGCACTCTACCCAGAGCGACAGGGTGAGACTCAGTCCAAAAAAAAGAAGTACACTTGAGTTCTATAATGGGATCCTACAGAGAAGAGAAACACACACACACACACACACACACACACACACACACACACACACAGAGTCTATTTCTTATTTTTCTTTCTGTCATTATCTTAATCCAGGGACTTAATTTCTCTTATGTGTATTATTGCATTTCCTTAACTGACTTTCTTGCCTTTAGTAACATCCCACAGAAATCCATCTTCCACTGTATTGCTTGTATAACTAATTTCTAAATGCAAGTCTTTTATTGCCATTCCCCTTATTATAATCTTACAGTGAATTCCCATCAGCTGTATAATAAAATTCATGTTCCTTTGCTTGGTATCTAAGTGTTCATTTAAAAAAAAAAACACATTTTGAGTGACTACCATATGCCAGCAGTATACAGGAAAAGGCCTTTTTGAGCTAACCCTTGCCTTCCTTTTTATCTTCATTCTTCCTCCTCTCTACACTTGTAGTTAAAAACTAGCTACTCCGGCCATGGACCAGGGCTGCATCAGGCTCTCTGACTTTGTAAGTGCAGTGTCATCTCCCTGCCCTAGCTTTGCTGTGAAACATGGGACTAGCCCCTTTTTTCTCTGGGTTTCAGGCCCCTCATTCACAAAATAAAAGGCTTATACTCTGAAATTTCTTCCAGATCAAAACTTTATGCATCTAAAAACTTTAGATATTAGGTAGGAGATACAGAAAGTTTTGGATGGCTGTTGGACTCTTGAGTAAACCTGCAAAAAACATAATTTACATATGCTAAATAATAAATCATTAACAACATAGTAGAACAGGATAGAATTGTAGTCATTTAAATATCATATAGTTGAAGACAAATAGGTGTAATCAGAGTAGTGATTATTGTTGTAAGGGAGCACCTGGAAATCATGGAAAGATATCACATCTATGGCTATACTAAATTACATTGTGCCATCTACATACTTTTTTTTTTTACTAGCAGAAAGTAGAAAATTAAAATCTTGAGCACAATGTCCAAGGAAAAAAATCTATTGGCACGAAACGCAATGGCTTGTTTCAATGCTTCCACCATAGAGAAGGAGAACAGGTGAGAGAAAAGCTTGGGAAAAATAAAAGTGTTGCCTCACAGGGTAAAGAGACTAAGAAATATTTCCTCCTAGTCTTTGGTAAAAATGAGAGAACGGATTGGATGCATAACACGTAGGGATAGATAAAGGGATACCTGGGGGGTGGAGGTGGAGAAAGATAGAGAGGGAGGAGTGGAAGATGGATACATTGACATTGAGTGGTGGGAACTGGGAAACGTGGAAAGAGGATAATATGTACATTCCCGGAGGTAACAGAAAGATGCAGTGGAGAAGAAACATTTGGCAGCTATTTCAGCATGATGGCCGTATGCTCGAAATGTCAGCTCAAAACAGCTTGTTGTGTTTTGAAGTAAGAAAGGGTGTGATCTCGAAGATGAGAACAGAAGCGGAAGGGGCGGCAGCACACAGTGGGGTTGTGAATATGCAGCGTGTTCACATGGTCTTTGTAAAACAGACGGATACAGGGTCTAGCTTCCATTGTTTTATTCAAAAAGTATTTACTATTTTTTAGTTTTGTAGTGGCTTTTTTTCACATGTTCATTTCTCTACTCTTTTTACCTTTATACGGAGGGAAATTGAGCAGAAAATGTATCACTGACACTAGACTCAATTGACCACTTTTGTTGCACGTACCTCTCCAAATGTAGTCTTATTTCTATAATATTTTTAGGTAAATACGAATTGCCCTACGTTTACGATATTTAGGATTCGGGAAGTTTAAAATCAAGGATAAGAAAATATGTCTGAAATCTTTTTTTACATACTGTTATTTTTAGAAAGATGGAAGAACAAGGCTCAAAGGCACATAAACGTCAAATCTAATAGCATAAAATTTACCCCCAAATCCATGTGTTACTTATTACTATTCATCTAACAGTAATTGAAGAGTTAAGATTCATAACCCCTGTTTGTATGTTTATTTTATTTCCATTTGATCTGTTAAGACCATGCCCATTAAAAGTATAATATTAAATTGGTCACTTTTATTAAAAAAATTGAATAACACTATTCTTATTGGATGCCTTTAAGCTAATTTAAAAGGAATTTCCAGTTAAACAACTGGAAAGTATTTCTGTTTCCATCCTCGCCCTCCCTTTGCTTTGAGTGTTTGGTGTACCAAGCCACAGACTGGATGCAGTCCTTAATAAAATCTGTCAGTTTTTATTCCTGGGGAGGAAGAATTCTCAATACAAAGTAAGAGAAGAATATGGAAAATTGTGGCTTCAGCTGGGAAATTAGCTCATCATGGTTAAATTTAGAAAAACAAAATACTTATATAAGATGCTGAGTGTCTAAAAATAACCATACTCTTCAAAATTAGACAATGAAAGAAAAATGCTTTTAGTTGGTGTTGTTTACTGTTTGTTAGTGGCATTTTTATTTTCTTCAACTCTTTCAGCACCAGATATAAATAACGCCATACATGAGATTAACCGTTTCCACCGTAAATAAAAGAACAAGGAGCTGTTGTTTGTTGTGAAAGAGGACTCTATAAGGTGAATGCCTCAAGGGAAATACAGACTAAGAGGGGCTCTCAACGTGCATTGCCACCAATTTGGAGATGCTAAAATGAGTTGGTGAAATTTCCAACAGTTTCTTGTCCTTCATACAGCTCAGAATACTCTCATCAATATTTCTTCCCACTATTAGAGAAACAAATAAAACTCATCTCTGCTGGGATTAATTTGCTGCAGCCTGAAGCAATGAGCCTCTACTGGCAACCACTACTGAGCTGAATAAGCAGCATCCCAGCATCTGTTGACAATATGAAATTGTTGCAGCAGCCAATATTCATAAGAAATGGCCTCCAGAATCCAAAGAGAATGCACTAGTCCATAACTATCAGAGTCTGACCACTGAAAGAATAGCATATAATTCCAGATTTTAGAAGCTGTATTTAAATGAGAGCTTTCTTCTCCTTGGATCAG
This sequence comes from Indri indri, assembly GCA_004363605.1. NCBI lineage: Eukaryota > Metazoa > Chordata > Mammalia > Primates > Indriidae > Indri > Indri indri. The sequence goes on from RJWJ010006242.1 coordinate 20,491, forward strand.
AATGTGGAGATTCTGCATAGAGCTAATTTTACTTGAAGAGACCTAGTTATATAGGTGGTTTGGGCTGAAAAATGCCTGAAGTTATTCCCAGCTGGATATGGACCTATCTTATGAAACCATGACATAAATAGCTGTTCTTTAGCAGACTGCTCACTCCTGTTATGGAACATGATGACTGAAATCAGAATAGAGAAATAGATAAAGATTTGTGTCTAAAGTTGCCAAGATGGTGGAAAGAACAGTGGCCTTGTGGTACTGCCACATAATTTGTGTTTTCTTGATATTACACTTTAATTTAAATTTGAAACAATTTTCTTATTGTATGTTTGTAGCAATTTAGGTGACTTAACTGAATTACTCCTTTCTTTCAATTAATGAGTCTGTGATTATTATTGGTATTATTATTTTTGCCACATTTTTCTTTTTCTTTTTTTTATCTTGTATTAGGTGGAGAGGACAAAAAGGTAACCCTTTCAATAAGAGATAAAGGGTTTGTGTTTTTCTATTACCCTCATTTTCTAAGATGAAAACCTTTTTAATCTACAAAGCATACATTTCTTTCTGTTTATGGAATAGAATAGAATTTCACTGCTCTTGTTTTGTAGACATATTTAATTGTTGACGTCTTAAACAACTGTGTAGGATTAAGTCTCCTGATCCTAACTGGTAGGGCTGGTAGAATTTACATCATAATTAGATTGCATGATCTTTATAGTTTAAAACGATTTTAGTGTGATAATTTTACTAGAATTTAAGATAAGAAAAGCAATCCTAACGAATAATGAATATGATATTTCTTGACTTTTCTATACGAACTCTGTTTTATCAACTGATCTTCTATGATTAATAGTCCTCAAATTAACATGAAGCTTTAATAATTATTATAGATTCTATTTTACATATTATACAGGGTCATGTACTTGAGTCATGATTGTAACTCATTTATTTTCTTTCAGACAAATTTAGTATTATTTGATTTTCCTATTGTGAATACCAAATCCAGAAAATTGGTCCCTATAGTATGTTGTAGACTGTAAATACCAGTCTTCTGTAAAATGTTGTTTGAACTTATTAAAACCTGATTCATGTGATGCCAAGTTTATCCTAAGGCCTGTGCTGGGGCAGGCATGCACAGCAAGGAAAAAGAAGAACCAATTCCCAAAGGGAGTGCAGACGGCTAAATTCTGTGGGGTTAGTTAACTCTAGTAGTCAATGCTGAATCCAAAGGGGTGCTTCTGACTACGTTTTTATTGTCCTTTTTCTTCTAAAATGGTCAAGGGGGCATGTGCTTGAACATATGAGCCAGCAAAGCGTCTGTGGTTTTAATCCCCTAATTAGACTATCATGCACAGATGGTATTTAGTTCTTTTTTTTTTTTAAATGAATGAAAGCATGTGGTAATGATGTTCATGAATTTTTATAAGATAAAAAAATGCTACTTGAGTTTTGCTTATATTTGCCTAACCTCCTATATAGGTCAAACCACAAGTGGAAAGATATGTGAAATTTAATATAAATAGACGATGCCATTTTATCCAGACAGCTTGTAGGCATGATATATGTGTGGACATGCACACACTCCCTGTCACACATGTACCAGTACAGATCAAATATATGCCATTTAAAACGTGAGATATTTTGGTGGGGAGATGAGAATTTTTCTCATAAGTCTTCTACCTTGTCTGTCATATCACTAGGTATTATACATATAGGCATAAAATTCTTTAGTTATATTGTTTACTAATATTTATTAAGTCCAACTTAACATAAAGAGGATAGTTAGATATTTCATAGTGAACATTATCTTTTCAAGATGGAGAAAAATGAGTCACTGTATTTGCATTGAAAGAGAGTTGCTGCTGCTATTTGAAGTTATTCATTGTCTTGCCCCCACGCTTGTTTCCTCTTCCCTTAAATCACTGTGCTCTACTATGGTTCTGCCTACAATATTTTAAACTAACTAAATAGCGTACAGAACAAATTTCCTCTTCATGTGACCAAGGGTATTTTAAATGTAACAGCAGAATTTTCCAATGTGTGTTCCTACAGTCTGTACTCCAGCAGATTCTTTACCATGTTGACCATAAGTGGAGTTCATCAAACATTGGTATTAGTGATTGGCTTATTTCAGAATATCTTGACTTCTGTTTGGTTTAAATGTCAAATATTTTATGGTTTTTTTTGTGTGTGTGTGTGGTTTTACTTTTTCCCCCATTGGATCAAATGAGCTTATTATTCCAACAGCCATTGATTGTGTAAATTGGAATACATTACATGTGTAACACAAATATTGGAAAGCCAAATGCTAGATTTCTTACTTTATGCCTGTTAACATACACTTATATGAACTTATCAATAGACTATATAACAATCTGAAAAAGCACAGCAAACTCTATAATATTATCAAGTAAATTGGTCCTCATAAAAATAAGATATAATTATGGCTAAGCTGATACAGTTCTTTTAGCTTTTATTTCTTCAAGTAGAGTTGTCTTTGACTTCTGGAACTATTTTGTATTTGGTTACACTTTATAGACCTATTTTGAGTGCTAAAAAATATGTCTTTCTTATTGAAAATTTTGCATATGTTCCCATCTAACTTACTTGACAAGACTTTTCAAAATATGGAAATGCTGAGTCTTGGACTCTCATAATATCACTCCTCCTTGGAAATTATTTTTTATTGACTATTCAATTTCAAGTAACCTTTCCTTTTTGTCTCTGGTACTTTATGCTCTCTGGTCATTTTACTGTTCTTATAACGTGAGTAAGTCTTGCATGCCAATATTGAATTCTTTGTTGGTGAATCTTCATTAATGATGCCCTGGTCTATATTTAGTATACTGATATATTGTTCTTTTGATAAATGGTGATTGATTTCAGGTAACAAAATCTGTACTAAAGAAATGTAGATTTTAAATTGTAAAGATTATATATGGGAGGGATTTATTAATAGTTCCTCTTTCTGCTCTGAGTTGTTAGTTGCTAACATTAAACAGGTAAGGGGTTGATGTTTTTCACTTTGATTACTCTTTTAATCTCCATGTGGGACAGATTTTCATGACTCTCTGTGTAACTTTTTGTATTCCTAAAACCAAATTGTCTGAATGTTCTGATATTTGGAGACTGCCAGAATACTTGGCCTGAATTCTAATAGTTTTTCAATTGGTAACATACCCTCCTCTTTAGTCTTTTTGGACTGGCAGACGTTTTGCAAATATTTCCATAAGCTATTCTGAATGCGTGCATTTTGATTTTTTTTTTTTCTATCCTACACTTATAGGTTAGTAATCAGTGAAACCAAGTTGCTTTAACTATTAGGTTTCATTTTCTTCAGCTTATCTTTTATATATGTCATTTATATGATGTCACCATTCCAGTGCTTTTATGGTTTCTCTTTTTAACTGTGTTGAGTTTGCTTCTGCTTTCAAGCTTACTAATTTTCGGCCTCAGTCTTTTTCTCTGTCATTTGATTTCTATCACATTTTCCTGATTTGCCAGTGCAGAAAACCTGAAAGACAGCATGACTTATTTTTAGTGAACCCGCACTGATTCTTCATGATTACCCTTTTCCTTTCTCATCATTCATAATCCATCTATTTTAAAAATAAATCATTTACTTTGTGTGCATCCTGAAGACTCATTTTGTTTTTCAAACTTTGAAATAAAAATTTTCATTTCCAAGTTTTGCCATTCTCTCCTTTTCCCATGACTTTTTTGGGGTTTATGATACTTTTGTCTAGCACTGCAATGGAGTTCTACACACCTTATACATTTTTAGATTCCTATTTTTAAATATGTTGAAGCTCTAATTTCTTATTAGACTCATTAATTTCTGCATTCAGAAAGTGAAGCAAGTGGTGTTAAATTGAGATGTAGAATTATTTTTTTAGATTTAAGAGAAATATATAGAATAGAGGTATTTAGTTTGAGGTACTTATTATAGAGTTGATAATAGTCTCAAATTATTGTTATTTTTACAACAAATAATTTGAGACAACTATTGTAGTTTACGAAGTTGGGTGAGATTTCGATCTATTATATGATGAAATTACTTATAGTGGTTGATGCTAATAGTAAAATTAACTAGTTAATTTGTTTAAATTTTTTTTTCCTTTTGAGATTGGGTCTCACTCTGTTGCCTGGGCTAGAGTGCTGTGGCATCATCGTAGCTCACTGCAACCTTAAACTCCTCAGCTCAAGCAATCCTCCTGCCTTAACCTCTTGAGTAGCCCAGACTACAGGTGTGAATGCATCACCACACATGGCTAGTTTTTCTGTTTTTTGTAGAGATGGGTCTTGCTATGTTACCCAGGCTTGTCTTGAATTCCTAGGCTCAAGTGATCCTCCCGCCTCAGCCTCCCAAAGTGCTAGGATTACAGGCAAAATTATAGTTCAATATTTTTCTGAATAAATGTTTGTTGAGTTAATAATTGGTATAAATCAAAAATAAACCAGAAGATGTTGAATATTTGAAAGTATATGACAGGTTTTCAAAGATTTCTTTACTCCTATGCTCTTAGTTTCTGCAGGATTAGTTGTTAATACCTCCTATTATATATATAATATATAAAATTTATTACATTATATATTACAATACATTCATATTAATATTTATTATAATGCATATATATTAGAATACAAATTATGAAATAAAGTTTTGTAACATAATATTTTAAAATTTGTCTTAAGTAGGTTTTTTGTTCTATCTGTTGTCTGAATGACAAAGATAAATTTCATTTTTTCTATTTATTTTTAAATTTTATTTATGTATTTACTTATTTATTTATTTATTTTTATTTCAGAATATTATGGGGGTACAAATGTTTTGATTACATGAATTGCTTTTGTACCGCTTGAGTCAATGTTATAAGTGTGCCCATCACCCAGATAGCGTACATTATATCTGTTTGGTATGATTTCACCCATCGCCTTCTCCTCCCTCCCGCCTGCATGGTTTCCGTTGAGTCTTACTTCCATTTGTGCACATGAATGCTGATCGGTTAGTTCCAATTTAACAGTGAGTACAAGTGGTGTTTGTTTTTCTATTCTTGTGATATTTCACTTAGGAGGATGATCTCTAGTTCCAGCCACATTGTTGCAAAAGATATTAATTCATTTTTTTATGGCTGAGTGTAATCCATGGTGTACATATACCACATTTTATTAATCCACTCATGAATTGATGGGCACTTTTGTTGATTCCACTTCTTTGAAATTGTGAATCTTGCTGCAATAAACATTCTAGTGCAAGTGTCTTTTTGATAAAATGACCTTTTTTCCTTTGGGTAAATACCCAGTAGTGGGATTGCTGGATCGAATGGTGGGTCTACTTTTAGTTCTTTGAGAAATCTCCATACTGTTTTCCATAGAGGTTGCACTAGTTTGCAGTCCCACCAACAGTGTATGAGTGTTCCTTTCTCTCTGCATCCATGCCAGCCTCTGTTGTCTGGGGACTCTTTGATAAAAGCCATTCTCAGTGGCGTTCGGTGATATCTCATTGTGGTTTTGATTTGCATTTCTCTGGTGGTTAGTGATGTTAAACATTGTTTCATATGTTTATTGGCCATTAGTCTATCTCCTCTAGAAAAAAAAGTTTAAAAAAGTTATTACAGGCTTCTAAATTTTGACAGAAAATTATTTTAATTACCTGACCATCTTTCTCATCATGGAGTTTTATAGATATAAAATATACAGTATGTAAATGAGAAAAAACAGAAGTATTTTAATGAGCAATGACCCATTAAACATTTTTTAGTGCCTGCTGTATGCTCGGTACTTGCTAAATGTATTTATAGAAACTATAAGTAATTTTTCTTAAAAGTGCTGCAATTTGATATAATGATTAAGTATATTTTATAATATCTAGTATACATTTTTTTTTAAAAATGTAAGATGGGAAAAACTTTGCTTACACCTATTGCTAGTACTATAAGTTTAGTAATCAAAACCATACATCATAAAGAATATTCCTTCTCTAAATTTTCAAGGTGGTATATAGTAAATGGAATATGGGTTACAGAGACCAATTGGGAATTGGTTTTGAATATAAGCTATGGTATCTTAGACAAATCACTTGATTTCCAAAGGCTTAGTTTCCTCATGTGTAAAACTGAAACAAAAATATCTATATTAGTCATAGTGTTGATTTATACATTCTGTGAAACAGTCGAAGTATAAATTATCCACCATAAAGTGTGTCTCATAGAAGTCACCTGAAAACAAACAAATGAACACACAAACAGGTATTTATTAACCTTTCAACTTTTTTACCCTGAGAGCACTTATGAAAATTTTCCTAAGCTCTCTAGTAATATATATGATAGTAAGTATAGATTTTTAAAGAAATATTCATGTGTAGTTTAATTTTATATCAGACTCTTTATATGGCTCAAATATTAGAAATATCTATTTGTAGGAATATTTTCCAAATTGATTTTCTATTTTTAATTTACTCATATGTAAGGAGAGATTTCCTCTGTCTCAAGCATATGACAAGTAATAAAACACTTTCATAGACTATCACTTTGGGGAAAAAAAAAATAGAATTCTTGTCTTTGATGTTATTTCAGCTAGGGTTTCAATTCACGGACAGAAATCTGTGGAGAATCCACAAGTGAGATCTAACGGTTTAGCCAGATCATCTATTTTCTTTTCGAAGGAAGAGATAGGGCAAAATTGGATATCTCCAGAGGGAGAGCTAAGTACAGTGGCACAATAAATCCCTTCGACTGACAGAACTACCTGAGTTCCCTTGGAGAGCTGAGGAAGCGGGGAAGGGGAGGACGGGGAGTGAGGCTGACTGATTTAGGTTCTTAAACAGAGTCCTTTAATATGTGGAGGTGAGTGTTCAGTATTTCCCCTTACACTGTTTTGGGGAAAAAATTTTAAATAAATGCAATAGAATATTAGTATTCATGATATTTATTCTACAAAGGAAAATAAAGAAGAGAACATCGTCAGGTCAGTCTTGTTCAATCCAGGCTTGTTCTTGCTCTGCCACCAAAAAAAAAAAAAAGGGATCTACTGTTTCTTTTCAGGTGAGAAATATAAACAGATTTTTAATGTTATTTTTCTAATTTTAAAGTGAATCCTAAATTAAAATTTGTAAATCTTATAAAGATATATTCTGTTGAAACATTCCTCACTGCTTCAGATTTTAAATATTTCTTCACTCAAGAGTTTCTGAAGTGAAAAACAGTGTTTTGGGAATTGCCGATATCATGGGAATTTCTGAAACTTGTATGCTGGACTATTAAAGACGACTTTGAAAAGGCAAATGCCTTGATTTGTCCAGGGAGCTTACTGATAATGTGAGTGTTACAACCTGGAAATTTGCCTGCTTTTAAATGCCAAGACACTCCCCACCTTCATCCCCACGTGCTGTATTTAATTTTGAATATTTAACTGAGCAGAGTGTGTTCTTCAGTGTTTGTTTAATATATTGTTGGGGTCTCGAAGGCAGTTACTGTTTGCTAGGAAAGGAAAATAATCCTTCCCACTGTCAAACATCAAATGGAAGGTCATAAACCTTATAACAATAAAAGAAATTTCTTTTGTCCTTCTGCAGTCCTCTAGGATTCCAGAATAGATTCAGATTGCCGCAGAGGAAGTTGAAACAAGAGCAGAGTTGGAAAGTCCAGACAAGATTTATCAAACCAGACATTGTGCCTTCCCCCAAATTCAGCATCGTTGGGAGTCACTTCCTTATCAAAGCACACAGGCGGTTCTGAGAAGGTTGTCTGTGTTCCCTCAGGAGTGGTTCTACTTACTGTAATATCAGTCAGGTTTGGTGGGGGGTGGGTTAAGGAGAAAGGGAGGGGGATGGTAGAACAAGGAGTCATAGAAAAGAGTATTTGTTAAAAGTCAGACAATTCCCCAGGCTAGAGTATATGTAATCATGGGCCTCAGAAAACAATGAGATGTTAGGCAATTTATGCTCACATATTATAAAATAGTTGCAATAAAATAAGGTCCAGAGAGACCTAGACTCAACTTAAAGTCTTATATTGTTGATAACATAGCAAATGACAAAGAAAAAGCTCTTACGTCCAAAATTGATGGGTCATGAATGTAACGCAAAGGGAGATGACTCTCTTTCATTCTTAATTGTGTTTTTAATACAGCTAAGCATCAGGAGCATGATATTACAGTGACAGATGGATTAATTCCACTTTCAGGTTGATGGATATAGAAATTCTTAAATAAATCTGTGTCAGACTCAAATTTTTAAGTAGTTATTTTTTTTAACCAAAACTCTAGCTTTATAAATTCCTTTCTTCTGTAAAATCTTATAAACACAGAGAATGTTTTTTTCCAGTACTCAGCTCTGTAAAAGAACAGGAGTTTCTTAAATTTAACTTGCTTTTTTCCACACATGGTAAAAACAGAATTAGAAAATAGAAAGACTACTACAAAGGAGGAAAATAGTGCAAATGTAGCAACTTTTTAAAAATCAGATCAGTAGTGAAATATATGTAATTTTGTTTAAATTAAGTAGCACTATGAATGAACACACATACACTCATGCATACAAAATCATACTTTAGTGAGATTAAATGATGCCGTATGAAATTAGAACGAAGACTGGAAAGCTCCTTTTTATCTCTTAAAAAGAATTTAGTAAAGTATAAGAAAAGACAAAAACCTGAAGCATAAGAAAATATAGAAATATAAAGCTCAGTGTATTTTAAATTACATAGTAAAAATGAAACTGACTCACATGAAAAACACCAACATTCCTAGTCATTGACTCTCAGAGATTTGAGCTCATATCTAATGTCACAAAAGTAAACCAGGCTTTGTGTCACTTTCACGTGCTACACTCCATCCCTCTCCAAACATTCACACTCACATGGGCACCAGTATTTTCACATGACTTTTTTAAAAATTTCCTTTCAAAGATTACTCTTGGACGAAAATGAGGATAATAATTTTGTCACTTAACCTTTAAAATAATCTTATGAGGCATGTGCTATTATTTTTATTCCTACTTTACATGTGTGGAAACAGGTCTGAAAGGAAAGAAAATTTCCCCGAGGTCATGTAGCTAGTAAAGTGGAGAACCAGATCCCAAGATTGGGACACCCTTGGCTTGTGAAACTTCTCAGTTTCTGCTCTGTGGTTTCTCTTGCTAATGGTATCTTGATGTTACCTGAAAAGGCTTGTGCTCAGTGCAAGAGGATAAATCCTGATCTGCTCAGCCATTTAGGCAATTCTTTTGCCCCTTGCCGTGGGTGGTGTCAGCAGGAAACATTTCCTTCCTGTAAGGCAGTACAAGAGAAAAAGCCTGTATACTCCTCCCCATTTCTATCCTTTTGAGGACATTCTTTTATGAGAATCATTTCTTCCTGGTGAGGCAGTGCAAGGGAAAGCCTTTTTGCTCCTAACTGCTTCTGTCCTTCTGATGACATTGTTGTCTGCGAATGAGATGCTTGGACCTGTAGGAGTCATCTTTTGACCACAAGAGGAAACATGGCAAGAATACTCATACGTAGAACGAATAAATGAGGGTCTGGGACCTTAAAGATAACATTGAGCATCAGAGCACAAACCCTGATATCAGCAACCTCTGGGATTCTTGCTAATTTACTTCACTGCAGTAATCTGCCACTTGCAGGCAAGTGGATGGGGCTGGCCAGGCCCTGGGAGACTAATCAAGTGAGCAAACTGTAACAGAGGCAAAGGTGGCACACAAAGTTGGTGCCGACAAAAAATAAGGACTAAACTGTGAATACAAATGAAAGACAAAAATACCCCTTAACAATAAAATTGTTCCTTTCTTTAAGTTCATGACCCATATTTTTAATAAAGTTTCATTTTCTGTTGCCATAGTATCAATTTATTTTAGAATAAAAAAGCTATAGAAAATGTCTTAATCTTTCAAAGACTGACCAAAGGTTACTGCTCATTACATTGTTTAAGTGTACCATACATGAAACGCGAACTTTCTTGTTTAAAAGTTACTAATTGTGGGGGCAAAGCAAATATAAATTTTTGAAACCTTTAAAAATGTTGGTTGAAATGGAGAGATCCAACCCACATAATATTACAGATGGGTTTAATTACTGGGTTATGTTGAACAATTAAAGAGGCAGATCAATTCAAACTTTTTAACTCTAGAATTATCAAGATTATAACTTTTGATTAAAAAATTCTAACCTTTGAATAGGATATATAGCTAAACTTCAATTTCATTTCATCATTTGTAGCAATAGAAAGGTTTCCTCACAAAAACTATGATGCTTAATTGTGGTTGATTTTCAACTTAAAAATTTAAGTTTTTCATTATTCTTACTCTAAAGCAGAAATAACTTTATAATTTACTGTTTGATAGCCAAAACCCAGTCTTGATCAATAGATTTAACATCACTTTATGCGAGCTTGCAAAATAAGGCAAAGTTTGTAACACAGAAACAGGTTGTTCTTATTCTACCTTCACTTCTTTAAAAAAATAAAAGGCTACATAGTTAAAGGGAAGTATTGGCTTTTGACATCTACATACCCATTGTTCTTTCTAAGCTTTTGTTCCCTAGCTCAGGCTGAGAATGGATAATTACATGTAATGGAAGACAGCTGTGATGTACCAAGTGTGTTTTCCCCTTTTTATCTTGTGCTTGAGTGCATAATTCCCTTCCTGCTTCAGTGTTACATAAGGCTTAATTTTCCTATGTTTATTTTATCCTGAAATTTTAGTGTGAGGATTTTAACCATCAAAATCAATTATACTTTTTGTTGCTACCTTTGGATAGTGCCTTGAATTGTGGATTAAAGTGTAAGAATTCTAACACTAGACCTTTTTGTTAGGGAAAGTAGTAATTGTTCTGTGTATCTAAGAAATGATGCCATTATTTAAAGAAAAGACAAAAAATTCTTAAACGCATTAAATCCACTTCTATTTCTATTTAAGTGTTGTATGTGATCATATTGTCAACTTTTTCGGTATCTGGGTTTTTTGTTTTGTTTATTTCCAATTCCAATTCAGACCTTGACTTTTTTTGTCTTTAAGAGCTGCTTGGTTTACATTCATTCACATTATCTATTGAATTTAGTGATAATCTTGTTACTGAGTATGTTGCAATGTTTATTAAATTCATTTTCTTCAGTGCTGTGGTCTTTCTGGTACATTGCTGAAATAGGAATATAGTATTACCGAGTTTTGATGGCTCCACGTGTTCCCTTCCCTCATGCCCTTAATTCTTTCCACATACCTTATATCAGTGGTAATTGGGTAATTAGCCAGAAATGCTGTCGCCTGAGTAAGGGAGTAAGAAATGTCTCATTGAACAAAATAATCTTTCTTTGTACTCATGATTCATTTTTGATATGCTACAACTCAATCAGCAGGGGAACTTTCCTCCCTATCGAGACTCTAACAAGCCTTTAAGACAAGAACAGACAGAGAGATTCTGCCATTAGCCTCAATTCTAAGGCAAATTGTGTTACTCTGCTGTAGTCACATTTTCTGCCTGCACAGTATGAGATCTTAGGAGATGGCAGGAAAATCTTCTGTGGAGATTTTGATGAATAACAAGATGAGGGTTCTATTGTTGGCCACTTGAAGAAAATTTGTGGCTGATTTGGCTTTTAAAACAAGCTAGAAGGCATTTCTGGAAGTCTGAAAAACCCACTGGGTTATTTGGTTTCAACTCCATTTTGATGCAGTGTATAGATACCCAGAGCGAAATGCCCCTCAGTGAAGAAAATTCTGTTCCTGGCTATCAGTTGCATCACGATTCCCAAGCAAATAGCTGAGTAAAAGAAAACATCCCTTAAAGACTCTACTGCATTCTGGTAATAAATCACAAAAACATTGGTATCAGCTTTCTTAGTCATTCTGCGAGACTATACTTAAGAATATTTCCAGATGTGTCTTACTGAAGGGAAGGTAATTTTCTTTCACGCACAAGAGATCCTTTTTTAACGTGGAAGAAAAAAAAAATCACACACTTTTTGAGTCCTCTGCAGGTGACAAAATTTCAATTTCCTGTATCCTTGGACTGCTAGCATTTTACTCTTATCCCATGGGAATGAAAAGAGATATAATCATAAGACTACAAATACTTCGAAGGTAATATAAATGAAGAAGCAATTTTCCAGTTTCCTGACTAGGTAGCTTCATGGAACAATAATCTGAAGAAAAGAATGCACAGGAATGGAACTGATTGCTTGGGTTTGTGGTAAAGGAACCATCCTTTGAAATACCCAAGTTAAGAGCAAAGGAATTTTCTTAATGAGGTAGTGGATTGTTCTCCAGGATAAACAGAAACTTCAATGGAAATAATGTCCCAATTTGTCAAAATTAATAATAGACCAAATCTTTCAAATAAGAACAGCAAAACTAGTGGACATTTTGTCTTCTAATCACATTCTAGGTTGGTGGTAACTGAAGCAAAAAAGATTCTATTGCAGTCTAAAACTCTCTTGTGTAAATTGATGCTGTGTGTGGTATCACAGTGTGATACCAGTAGAGATCTTCCATGGTCTAGTAATATAAACTATATTTCTTTTCTTCTCCTTCTCCCATTACCCTACTCTGACCCCTCTATTCTCAAGAGATAAATGCAGTATAGACAAAACCCTATAGGAACCATTATTATACATCTCCATTTTAAAACCATGGAAGTTAAGATGTGTCTGTATTCACCAATGAAAAACCAGGATTATGTGAATGAATACTTACAAAATAATAGTGAATTTTCAGATTTCCAAATAGATTTTATTTTAATCACCTAGATTACTGTGTGAGTTTAAGCCACAGCAATGCATTATTACAAAATATATTTCTGCTTCTGGCTCCATAGTAATGTCTTTATTTAAGAAATTATGTGTATGTCGAAGGAAATGGCATGGAAAGGTGGGGAATGAAAGGAAGATTCTACAGTCCATAAATTTGGTAAACAGAGGCAAAACAGGTTTCTTTATGGTAGGATTTAGCCGTCTCCATCTTCTCCACCTTATTTTAGACAATGCGTCTCTTTTTGGGCACTGGTAGTCCAAGGAACACCTGTGGGAAATGCCATTCTCTACAGATTTTTCTTTTCTTTCCCCATATACAAACTTATTGTTATTACCAAACATAAAATAGTTTTCTAAATGTTCTATTGCTTTAGGTCAGCAAATATTTGTATTCATTTATTATAAAATTTTGTAATACTTTTCTTTTATTCCCTTTCTCTTTCCGGTTCTAAATTTAATTACAATCAGAATGACAATTACAATGAGTATACAAATAATATTCATATGAATATAATGCAAGGAAGATAAATGTTTATTTGCCAAAATGTGCAATATTTTGTGTTTGTTTGGTGAGCATGAGTCAGATTATCCAAGAAGTATTTTTGTTACAGTTGAATTTGGCTGAAGCAATCCATGATATCTGTAGATATTGATATTGATATAGATATAGATATTAGGAGAGATATATACATATACCTTCTATTTGAGAATTATGTCCAATATTTGAAGATAAAGCTAAATATACTTGGAATGTTGGCTTGTCAACCAAGGAGTTTTGTCTTGGTGAGTTAGCAATGTTAAATCTATTGAGTTAGCAAGTGTATAACTGTGTATTATGTAAGATGATATGTGATATGTACACTAAAAAAGATAGTTGATCAAGCAATTAAGGTTTTGTGTGACATTCTTAGGTTAAAGATGGAACAACAGATTTATTTAATCCTAAATGAGTAAAACATATGGTGGTGAGAAAACATTTTGCCATTTTGGAGTTATAGTTGATAGTCACGATAAAAATCAAAACAATACAGCATTTTCACCATAGAAGTGTTGCTATGACATTTATGGCAACTTTGACAGTAATTTCTTGTTATTTATTTGGCATTGTTTGTACATTTTGTTCCAATTATTTGTTTTCCCCTAAGTAATGCACAAAGGGAACTGCACTTGAATAATCCAGTTCAAATTGATATGTAAAATGTGTAGACACACATCCTGATCTAAACAGTTTCCCACAAGCCAGGAAAAAGAGTGGCACCAGTACACTTCAAGTAATATGTCACACTCGAAAACGAATGGATGCAAAAAATAGAAATCTGTTTTAATAAAGATATTGCCATTTATTATAAAAAAAGTAGTGTTCAAATGTGAACATTTAACAGAAGAAACAAAACAAAACTCAATTTTTTAACCATTTATAATCACGAAGACTTTTAAACAACATCATGTGGTAGTGACTTTTTTCCTTTACTTCTCTTGTCTTTTTCTCCTCTTCTCCCCTGTGGGGAAAAATCTTTTTGTGGTTGTTTACTTGGAGTTGGTTAAACTCGAGAGGTGATTTAAAACAAACAAAAGATCTACAAAGCAACAGAGATTTTCTACATATATATATTTTTAAAGTTAAGATGAGAGGTATCAGATCTTTTTGCTAATACCATTAGATACTAAAATGGTTTCATTTAATTTATAATACATCTGTTTACTTCAACCAATTTTGAAAATGTATTTCAAGGTTAATTTAGCTTCGATTTAGTAATTATGGAATTAATCAACTTTCAAACCATTATGCATCACTTTGTAAAATATCTTCCTTATTCCCTTTTTTGTGCCTGAAAAATCTTCTTGTATGTATGCCATTTTATAAAATAAATTTTGTTAAAATTACTAAAGTATAGGTTCCTATGAATAGGCTTCCCAGGAGATATGCTATGTCAATTTACATGTAAGTTTTCTCCAATTATATTGCTTACACTAGGCAATTAATTTGTTTTCATTTTAATAAATATTGTGGATGCCAGAATTATTTCTTTTGGCTCAGAGCTAAAATCCAAGGCAAAGAAAAGAGTTCAGGAAAAGGTAAATGACATTCCTTTATAAGCCATGAAGCCAATTGTTTATTTATTATTATTTGTTTTGGGGGAAGGAGAGGGATGAAGATTGATTAGCATAACTTGGAAGGTAATAAGTTAGCATATTCCTCCTGATGAGGAAGGGGTAAATCTAATTATGTTTCTAATAAGAGGACAAAGAGGTAGTCGATGCATTTGTGAACTGCAGAAGTGGCACAGAATGCAGGAAGCAAACCGTCTGAAGGACCTTATATGTTACGATGGCAGTAATCCCTCAGCACTGTGCAGGCAACAGGTTACCGTAACAATAAATTTTAATTGCAGAACATAAAAAGTTATGTTATTCTCAACTGAATCAGTGTGCCATAAATTCTTCCATACTATCCCAGATGAGACATTTGTCTATCTAGCTTTTGCCAAAAAATGATCTTGATGGTGGAGAGACCCTCCCATCCTTCACTCTTTCAACTCCCGGTAGTTGGACCAGAAATAGCTTGCAATGCAACGCTGACTACATTTGTTGGGTATATTTTGGCACATTTCCCTAGCCTGCTAACTAAAAGCAGCTGAAATTTAACTGAAAGAACATGGTGGATTGAAACCAAGTATATGAAATTTCAGATTCAAAGAATCCCTTGAAATGAAGAAACTATAAAACAAGTGTAATTTTTGGCCTTATTCCTGCAGTTACTGGGAGGAACTGTTGGCTCAGTGGTAGGGAGATTACCTCTCCTCAACCCCATGCATGCAATTGACAGTCCCTCTTGCAATGCCCGCCCCTGCCCCCGCTGGGCTGGCTTACCACTGGCTAGCTTTCTGCATGCACGCCTTTTCTTCACACATAGTTTGCATATTTCTTGACTGGCTGCTCCTTCTTGCACTTAGTCCTAAAAATCTGAAGGTTTATAGTGAAAAATGCAAGTATGGTCTATATAAATTATGAGAGGGTTTCAGTGGATGTTAGTTGCTTTTACAATTCCAAGTGGATCAGATGTTCACAATTTTTGTCTCTAGATTGACTATGGCCTGTATCACTTAGTAGGTGTGAGACACAGGGCAAGTAAGTTAACTCATTTTCCCTCTGTTTCCTCATCTGAACAACAGAGACTCTAGAGACTATCCTATAGGTTCATTAAAAGAATTAAATGAGATATGCCATACAGAACATCGCCTGGCTGAGAGTAAGGATTCAATAAGGACTTTCCATAATCACTGTGGTCGTTTTTCTTGATATTGACCTGGCGTAGACATGGACATTTATTTCTTCTGAAAATTGGATCTTACAGGGTTGCATTCACTTAAACTTCTTGAAATAATCTCTTTGGAATGCACGGTTGGTCCTTGATATTTCTAAGCTAGTATTTCTCAAGTAGCTGGAAGAGAGGAAGAGGGGAGTTGGAGAAGGGGTGTATCAGAATTACCAGAACAACAGGATGCCCTGCAAAAATTCTGATGTAATCATTCCCCACCAAAGCAGTGACCTCTGCTAACTGCTGGGAGGTTTATATCATATGTCTCAAGTGTGTCGAGATAGAAAAGAAGCTGAGGACCATGTTTGTAAACCATTGTTTTACTCATTTAAATTTACTGAGGTTTTGCATGTGTACAGGTGACTGTTCAAGGATTAATCGTACGGATACTCTCAAACGCTTTCAGATCCTTGACAGAAACTGCTGCCTTAAATTTGTTGTATGTTTTCTACTGCAGGCTTAAAAAATTACCAGAAGTTCAGCAATTTAAAACAGCACAGACTTACTATCTTACAATTTCTGTAGTTCAGAAGTCTGAATGGGCTCAGCTAGGTCCTTTGCTTAGGTTCTCATAAGGCTGGAAATAAGACATTGACAGGGCTGCGTTCCTTTCTGGAAGCCATAGAGAAGAACCCACTTCCAAACTCATTTACATTGTTATCCATTCACTTCCTAGTAATTATGGTTGTAAAAATGAGGTCTCTGTTTTTTTGCTGCTTATCAATCAGAAACTGGTCTTTGCTTCTGGAGATTGCCTTTATTCCTTCTCTCGCTTTCCAGGTAGCCCCATCCAACAAAGGTGGGTTGAGTCCCTGTCACACTTAGAGCCCCTCTGACTTTCTGCATTTCTCTGACTCAAGCAGAGAAAGTTTCCTTCTTTTAAGGGCTCCTGTGATTAGATAGGGCCCACCCTCCCTATCTTAGGTTTAGTAACCTTAATTACATCTGCAAAGTTCCTTTTGCCATGCAAGGTAACAGATTTACAGGTTCTAGGGATGTGAGCATGTACATCTAGTCTCTCTACCACACTTAGGTTGTTGTAAATCTAAACACTCTAAATATAAGCCATAGGTAACCTCTCCATGTTCCCGCCTTTCACTTGTTCAAGCAGCTTGTATCAAATATCCTAGGGTGTCTATGAAACTTGCAGTCTAGTTGGGAAATAAAATCTATATATTTCTAGATATAAGGGATTTAAGAGGTACAAACAAGATGTCTGAGAACACAAAGGAAATTGCAGTTATTTTTGATGGGGAGAAAAGATCAAAGAAAACTCCCTTGAATAGGTAGCTTTTGAAGTATGTCCTGAAGGATGAGTAAGGAAAAGGTATTTTTTGTTTTATGAACAATACAACATGAGAGCAAAGACATATGGTGTATTCAGGATGTGGCAGCAGCCTAGGATTCATGGCAGTATGTAATGAAAATGAGACTTTGTATTATCATGCTAAGAAGACAGAATTTTGTAATAGGCATCATTGAAGGTTTTAGATACCAGGAAGTAGTGGACTAAACGTTATGTCTTAGAAAATTAAAGTCTGGTGTCAGTGTGGGGGATGCATTGTAGGCAGAACCAGCTGGAAGGCTGTTGTGCAGAAAGGGAATCAGAAGCTAAGAATGGTGGTAGAAATGGAAGGAGGCAATAATGCCATGACACACTTTCAGGATGATCAGAGTCCTGATATGATGCTTTCTAGCCTTGGAAACTGGGGAAGGTGATTTCATTTTTCCAAGATAAGGAGATGTAAAGAATAGATTTTCTGAGTAAATAGATAAGGAGTTTGGATTTGTACATTTAATACATATGCTCATGGAATTTCCAAGAGTAAAAATTTAAGAAGGAATTAGGAGAGTTTCAGGCCAGAGATATCTAAAGGAAATTCATCAGCATAGATGCCATAGTCAAGGCAGAAGGATGGGTAAAGTCGTTCAGTGAAAAAACCCACAAAGTCTTTATTGACATTAAAGTTAATCTACATTTGAACAGGAGGTAGAAGGAATTTAATTGGCAAGGGCAGTTCAGAGGCAATCATCTGGGATACTTGAGAAAACATCTGGCTTAGAGGCTTCACAACTAAAGGTGTAAGTTTAGGGCAAGGTGGGGTAGTGCCTTCTCCAGGGAGAGGTACCATTTGCTGGACTGAGGGAAGCTGCAAGTAGTAGGACTGCCAAAGATAGGGTTTAGTGGCATTTACATGCTTTTACAGTTCCAGATGGATCAGATATTGACAATATTTGTCTCTAGATTAACTATGGCCAGTACCACTTACTAGGTGTCAGACACAGGGCAAATTCGTTAAGTCGTTTCCCTCGAGGGTCCGGGAAGGTTCTGGCAGGGGCTAGAAATGTACCTCTGCTCGAGTTGAAGGCCCTTGATTTGCCATGCAAGCTGCATGGGATCTGGGCAAGGAAAATGAATCAGGGCTGACTGCCCAGTACTGGTTCCAGCCATGACAATTATTTATATTGAGGAATTCTTTCTTCTTTTAGCTCATTTATTTCTATACTTTTATTATTTTGTCTTGTTCATCTCCCTTAGTTTCCTGGTAAAGATCACATGGAGGAAAAACATCCCATGTTTCCTCTGAACCAAGGAGAAAGTCTTCAACCACAGACTAGAATAACTAGGGACATCATCATGTTCTTCAAGAAGTGGTTTTCCACATTTTTCCCACTCAAAACACTTCACGATGTAACAAAAGTATTATTTCTCTTCCCTCCTTTTCCAAAAATACTTGTTTTTTTGGAAATCATTTAAGCAGACTTTACCCCAATGCCCTTTCTCATTGCTGTCATATACTGACATGCCCCAGTTCCTCTCTTTCAGGGAATAATAACTTGTACACCTTATTTATTGTTTTCCTTTCTAATTCAATGTCTGTCACCATCTTGGAGATTTAAACATTGGATGATCCCTTCAACACTTTGGCCTTTCAGTTTCCTGACCTCCTTATCTACAAAAATCTTTTCTTACATATTCCTTTGGTCCTATCATTAAAGGTTGAACATCCCAAGTCCAAAAACCCAAAATCCCAAATGCTCCAAAATTTTAAACTTTTTAAGTGCCAACATGACATTCAAAGGAAATGCTCATTGGAACATTTCAGATTTGGGATTTTCAGGTTTGTTTTTCCAAACTGGTAAGGATAATGCAGATATTCCAAAATCCAAAATCTGAAACTTCTGGCCCCAAGCATTTGGGATAAGGGATACTCAAGCTGCAATAATAATTGTAGTTTCTCCAAAATCTAAACTTCAAACTCTCTTTTCTTTCATTTAATCTATTGGCAAGACTCTAACTTCCAAATACATCCCAACTCCATCAGTAACACCACCATCTCCACTATCACCACCCTGGCATGACTGACTTCCCCCTGCACTACTTCAGGGGTCTGTTTTTGGTTTCCCTGCCTTCCAACAATCCACTAAGACCCTACAAAGCATAGAACAAGGGTTCGACAGAAAGTTGTAGAATGAATGTTTTATGTATGTTGAGGAAAAAGGAAGTTTGGGATTTTTCAAAGCAGTTCTCAAAATATGTCCTGAGGTAATACCGGTCGGTCTTTGACACTGCTGTCATTAGTATGTAAGCTACAGAAAAGCTGACTTCCAGACTTGGCTATAAGTATTTATTCCCTTAAACAAAGTGCTTTGGACACTTACCTACTCTCATTCCAGGTTTCCACTTTCTAAGGATCCGCAGCTGCTGACAGTCTGGCTGGCCCTGATTAGTCACATTGTTAGGGCTGTGACAACAGCTTAAGTGACAACACAGTTCATCATCAACAGTCTGATTTTGGTCCTAGTGAAGGAGGGGTTTGCGATGACTGAAGAGATGAATGAGAGCAGTTTTAGAGGTTTAGGGATTGATATTTTGCTCCTGATTTCCTCTGGTGTGTCCTGAAAGAGAATGAATATCTCCGGTTCTGCTTGCTTTCTGACTTTATATAACCCTCTCCTTATCAGAGAGCCATTCTTAAAACCCTGTCCCTCTTCACCCTCTTGTTTAATAATGAAGGCCTGTTTGTAGGCTGAGAAAGATGGGGTGGAGAGTTAGCCGGGAGCTGGAGGCATCCGATATTTCAATCTCAAACCTTGACAATATATAAAGAATGTTTCCTGTGTTCTACATGACAGTTGAACATTTGTCAGAATGATGACCTTGAGGCATTGTAAGATACTGTAACATCAAAGTTTCCATTATGTTCAGTGCACTCTCTCTACCAAAGTAATTCTGTTAAGAAAGTAATACTGATTTGAAATAAAAAGGACCGCCTTTAACTGAAGGCCATATAAGGTACAGGCTTAAAGCCTGGGCTTCCAGAAAGAAAGGCCAACCTGAATTCCAATCTAGTTTTACCAAGTATTAGATTTGCAACCTCAGGCAAATTACCTCAACCCTGTGGTTCTAAATTTTATTGTGCATCGGCATCACCTGGAGGGCTTGGTAAAGCACAGATTGCTGGCTATACCCCTAGAGTTCCTGATTCAGCAGGTCTGGGGTGGGGTCCAAGGGTTTGCATTTCTAAAATGTTCCCATACGGTGCCTCTGCAACTGGTGGAGGGACAACACTTTGGGAACCACTGCCATAACCTCTTTAAGTCTACGTTCTCCTATCTAAAATAGGAATATCTAGAGCTGACTTCTTTGGAGCCATTGAGAATAGGGCATACTTCAAAACACCACACTCACAATCAGGACTCAATGGATGCTAGCTCTTAAATTAATCCTTATGTTCCCATTGCCTCAAGCATAAAAAAATTAAATTTTCAAAATGTCAAGTTTTTAAGTCTGCTGATTATCCTACTATTAATACAATTACAAAAACACATTTCCTCATATAATATGCATCCATGTCCGATAGATAAAAAAAGGCAGCTTCCCTTTGAGGCTGTCACCTTTTTTTATGTACATATTCTCGGTACTTTCCGTATTTATTTGTTTCTACAAATTTGTTGCCTAATGATTATACCACCTCTTAGGGGCTTTAAAAACAACTTTTAAAAGGATGAATATTGTGTGAATAAATGTCATAAATAATATTTGTCAACAGAGCTCTCATTTGTGATTTTTTTGGAATGAATACACGTATGAACAAAATTGTTTTAAAACTCACTTGTTAAAGATAATTAGCCTTTAATTAATGCTATAAGCACTGTTGGAAAAAGTCAAAAGCATAATTTGGAGTGGAATTGTTAAAAGATTAAAGATTGACGTAGGAGGGGTTCTTCAGGATTAGAGAAAACAATGAAGGTCATTTTCAAATGCTTGTCTTTTATAGATTATATTGACTATCCAGAATGTGAAACATATTTTGATAAAATGCAGATAGATTATTCACTGAATTATATGAAATGTACTTTTTAAAAAGAAGGATTTTTTTCTGTCATTATGCACGAAGCATAAAATATATCAATGGAGACAGGATAGTTTTGTTTATTGTTATGAAGTTGGATTGCACCTAAAGGTCAGGGCATGTATGTAGATATAGTCTTTATCTGACAAAGCTGGGGCCTTGCAATTATTGGTGATACTCTAACTGTTGGGAGAATTAATTGTATGTCCTTACAATGTTTGGGTTACCTTGAAAAATTCAGTGACCTTTAAATTTATGGCACTATATTTTATCTCCCAAGATGACATCCTTGTAATAAGCATAGGAAAGTTATTTGGCTTCAGATCGCTTTCTATATTCTTCTAGTGACATGTTTATTCACTTTGTTTATGTGCTTGTTCTTGGCCTTTTCCCCTGCATTTATATATATATATATATATATATATATTTTTTTTTTTTTTTTTTTTTTTTTTTTTTTTTTTTTTTTTTTTTTTTTTTTTTTTTTTTTTTTTTTTTTTTTTTTTTTTTTTTTTTTTTTTTTTTTTGCTGGGGTATGATATTTACTGTAGGTTAAATATGCTTCTCAAGTTCAGTTCAAGTTTTTGTGTTTCGTATGAAGAATTTATAATGAGGCTTAGAAACAGTAATACAGATTTCCTGTTCAAAACCGATTTCTTATGCTCAAAACCATAGAGGAATTACAACCATTATGTAGATTACTTTGGAAATAGATCTTCCTTTTAGAATGTAATTTGTTACCCCTGAAGCTTTAAATAAAAAAAAAAAAGGAAAGTTCTGCTAGTGTATCATTTCTGAATATTCTCTTGGAAGTAACCATACTTCAGCTTTAAAATGTTTTCTCTTCTTTGTATAATAAAAACAACATGTAAAAGTAATTTTTGATCCTGATGAAGTTTCCTAGTTTCATTTCCCTTAGAGTTTAAAAGGGGAAAAGAGATCCTGCTAGGTTTTCATCGTTTTATATTGAGTAAGTGAACCGTTTGTGGTACTTTTGCAGTTTTTTGTTCATATTAGGGTATTTGTTTATAGCAAAACATTTTTTTCTGCTTAGTGATATTTAACAAACAATTTTCTTCCTTATTATACTCTTGTTCGTGACCTAGTTTTAAAAGTTAAGCTTATTCCTTCAGAGTAGAGGAGGGAAAAAAATAAAAATTAAAAAAAAAAATTAAAGTTAAGCTTAAAGTATTGCCAGTTCTATCCGTTTTGTCAGGATACTGCATGAAATCTGAGCAGAAAAGTTTAATAGGTCAGTTTAGCATAGTTTACTGAGGTTGTCTGAGACATTTTAACTTTCTAGGATCACCTAATTAGAATGACTGTGATGTAAAAATTAATAAAAATAGCTACATTGCCTGGAAATGTAGAGGTGTTGTATTGTCTCTCCAGGTATTTCTCACAGGACAGCACTGGTGAATTTGCAGTCGCCCAGCTTCTGCCCGACATTGCAGGCGTGGAGGCCTGGTGTGTCAGCACTCCCAGAGTAGATCTGTTTCTCAGAGCAGACTCACATTAATCAAGCCCAGAGACACTTATTACTGTATAAACCAGAATGCTACCTGGGACACTTTGGTTTTCTAAACACCAAATTTTCTTTGTATGGCGGTATTACAAAGGCAAACTCCCTTTGGGTTGCCGCTGGTTAAACATGAAAGCAGAATAAGTGATCAAGGTATGATTCAAATGTTTAGCGATATCAAAGGCTTAGTGATCCTAATAATATCTTCTTCAAATCAGGGACTCTATGTATCCCCAGGACCAGATTAATCGCATTTTTGTGTATAGACACTCTCTTCAATGGACAGTGGTCAGAGGTGACTCCCAGCCAAACTTCTGTTTGATGACATGCTTTGTCTGTTCTTTTGCTGGCCAACTCACATCTTTTCTAGTTGAAAACTCCTTTTTTAGATAGTTTATATCATTCTATCAGAGTATAAACAAATTTTAGTCCCCTGGGAAACTCCTTTCCATTCGTCCTATGCCCCTTTTATTTTCATTTTTTTAAATTTTTTTTTAAATTTCAGCATATTAAGGGGGTACAAATGTTTAGGTTATGTATATTTCCCTTGCCCCACCCGATTCAGAGCTTCAAGCGTGTCCATCCCCCAGACGGTGCACACTGCACCCATTAGGTGTGTATATACCCCCCACCTCTGTCCCCTCCCATCTGCCCGACACCCAATGAATGTTACTGCTATATGTGCACTTAAGTGTTGATCAGTTAATACCAATTTGATAGTGAGTACATGTGGTGCTTATTTTAATGTTTAATATTTTGGCAAAGTGTAGAAGTTGAAATATGTGAAAGGGACGTATAATCTACCTTGCGTTTTTATTAAACAAATCTCTGTTAAAATTATATAAAATTGCCAACATGTATATCACCTTAGAAAAATTTTAATGTTTATTTGGGATCTGTGTCTTATTTCTAGTTAAAAGTTTGTTGCTTGTTACTGGTTATAAAAATAAAACTAACAAATGCGTACAATACAGAAATGAAGAAAGAAAAAAGTGAAATTCATCCATAATCCTGTCACACAGAGAAAGCCTTTCTTAATATTTTAATATATATAAATTTTTAATACATATTATTTGACTATTAAGTGATTATATTAGTCAGGGTTCTTTAGAGAAACAGAACCAATAGGATCTCTGTGTGTGTGTGTGTGTGTGTGTGTGTGTGTGTGTATGAATTTATTTTAGGGAATTGGCTCATATGATTGGGTGACTGTTGGAGCAGGCAAGTCTGAAATCTACAGAGTACGCCCACAGGTCAGAGATCCAGGGAAGAGGTGCTATTCCAATCTTGAGTCCAAAGGCAGTCTGGAGGCAGAATTCCTACTTTGGAAGACATCAGCCTTTTCTCTTAAGGCCATCAACTAATTGGATGAGGTTCAGCCACATTCTGGAGGGTGATTTGTTTTACTCAAAGTATAATGATTTAAATGTTAATCGCATCTAAAAAATACCTTTAGGGAAACATCTAGACTGCTGTTTGACTGAATGACTAGGTACTATAGCCAGCCAAGATGACGCTTAAAATTAATAATTATAGGATATAAATATATATGCTGTATTTACATGGAATATAAATGCATTATATATACACACATGATATACACACACATTGTATATAAATATATACATATTTATGTGATATATATCATATTTATGTATGATATGTATCATATTTATATAATACGTATCATGTGTGTGCCACTCCCTAATTTCTGTGTCCTTTGTGTGCTAATTTTGCTTAACTTACCTTTGTTTTTTCTTCTATCCTCCCATCATCTCCCTCTGCTTCTTCCCTCCAATCCTTCTTCTTTCTCCTCCCCTGCTCTTGCAATCACTCATTTAACTGATGACTTCCAGAACTCTCTTCTAAACTGCAGACACATAAGTGCCAAATGTTTACTGTTATTTCCACTTGAACATCCTGTATATACATCAAAAAGAAAATGTCTGAAACTGAATTTATCATCTCTTCAAATCTGTTTCTTCTCTTTTTCTCATCTCGATGAATTTAATTGGTCCAGGCCATTTTTAGTGTCACTTTTTCCCCCTATCTATTATTCTATCAGCATGAACAGATTCTATTGACCAAAAAGCTCACAGCCCATCACCGTCATTTGCCATTTCTTAACTGGTACCTCTGCCTATAGTCCCCATCCCTTTGAAACTGTTGACCACACAGCCATTATAAAAATCTATTTGATTTGTGAATCCAATTTTGCCATTTCCTTCCTTAAAATCTCTGCAAGAGTCCTTATTGCCTTCATGATAAAATGCAAATTCCTTAGCCTATTACTCGGAGTCTTTTGTGATTTGATCCTTGCCTAACTCCCTTTTCTCATTTATAGGAATCTTCCTTCTTATTGCTAAAATAACAGGGCATAGGATAGTGACAACAATGAATTGAAGAGTGGGCAAGCATTGGATGTTTCTAAAGAAAAATTACAATAAGAAGGAATTAAAATACGATGTGGGCCACAATTTTTCCTAATTTTTGGTTGGTGACTTGTTAATAATATCTGAATTGCTAGTCTTCTGTTAAAGAATTTTGTCACTGGAAGTACATTTAATAAGAGTTTTTATAATATGTGATAGGAAATAGAATTGACATTATCATGCAGAAGAGAGAGTTGTTATAATGATAAGGATTTTCGCTTAATTGGAGTCAGATATGTTTCAGAGGTTTAAAACACTCTAACCACAAATCATCTTTACACTTCTACTTAACACATATTAAATTGCTTTGCTTAATTATAAATATCCTATAATCCTAAATGAGATCCTTAAATGGCTTAAGGGATTGATAAAAACCATTAAAAATGAATGCATACTAGAAGTTATGTTTCATTTCCTAGGAACTGATTCTAAATTAAAACATGGATTAAATTTCTGGGAATAGCTACACACATTATTTAATGTGTTGCTTTCTTAAATATATAATATACGAAGAGTTTATTATTCATAACCTTATTGATAACTAGTATAAATGCCCCATAAGTGTTTGCTTATATATTTGTAATATATCATGCTCAGAAAATCACTGAATTTTTGGTAGTTTTTTAAATAGGAAAAGCAATGTGTTGGTTGACAGTCTATACATTATTTTGGATTAAATGAAGAGAATTTATCTAAAGATATCAAAATCTCAACAGCAAAGGCTACCTTCCCTATTAAATAAGTTACCCATGCTTTTTGTTGTTGTATTTTAAATATTGTATCTTTGTATTTTTCATACTTTACATTAATGAGGATCATTTAATAATGGATTACAATGCTGATATACATTTTGTAAAACTGACTTACATATTCTCAAATGCTTTCAGGTGCCCTTTCCAAATAAATTATTATACTTTATCTGTAATAATTATTAGCCACATTTTATAGAAAAACAGATAGTAAAAAAACAACTAACAAATGACTGAATTTTTTCTGTATGCCAGAAACCGTGCTGAGTGCTTTGCATGGAGTATAATATTTAGCCTCCCCAACTACTTTGTGATGAAGAAAGTGAGAACTGGTTAAATCCCTGAGTTACTCAAATGCCATAAGGACCAGCAAAATTCTTATTCTCTTTTTAATAAATCAGACAGCAATTAGACTTTCTTGACAATATTCATACACAAAATACTAACATGTATTTTTAAATGTAATCTTATATGTTCAGAATTATTTAAATTATGTCTACTGAATAGTAAAAGGTAATAAACATTGTTAGCCTTCAGTGAGGTATTTCCCAGACCAGAAATGGATTTTTCCAGAGACAGAAAAATCCTATTTATCTTCTAGAATATTTTGCAATTGTGTTCACTGTCTAATAGTCTATATAAGCCAATAATTAGGGTAAAAAAATGAAGAATTACACTGAGAAAATGACAGATATAATTTACTGCATTGAATGGTAGCCTGATCCAAGAGAGAACATTTCTGCTACCATCATTGCTTCCTATATTGTGGTTTTTCTCATTGTTTGGACTGTTCTTATTTTCATAGCCCTCTTCATATAAAACTTCCTGAAGGGCTTTTGGTTCCTAAAATCCATGAAAAATTGTATTTTATTGCTCCAGTATTCTACCTATGACTTTGATTACTGTCCAGCAGAAGGGGATGACACAGAAGAGCTACTAGTTTGTTATTTTTTTTTTTGCTTTATAACCATTATTTTCAGTGTGACTGAAATAATCTTGTTATCCAGTTTTAAATTTAATATTAATATTTGCTAAGAAATTTTAAATATATATTGATATTGCTATTCTCTTTTATTCAAAAGTCATTGCCCTGATTTAGCTACTCTGAATTAAAGCTTATTAGCCCATATTTGAAAATATTGTTTTGCAGCCCAAAACAATGCACGATGTCATCCCAAAAGGGAAATCTATGCAGTGATGTGTCACCTAAGGACAGGGATACATTCTGAGAAATGTGTCTTCAGGCAATATTGTTGTTGTATGAACACGATAGAGTGCACTTGCACTAACCTAGCCGGTATAGCCCAGGATGCGTCTAGTCTATGTGGTGTAGCCTCTTGTTCCTAGGCTACAAACCTGTAAAGCATGTTATTGTACTGAATACTTTAGGCAATTGTAACACAGTGGTAAGGATTTATATATCTAAGCATATTTAACATAGAAAAGGTACAGTAAAAATATGGCATTATAATCTTTTGGTACCACTGTTGTACATGTGGTCCTTCATTGACTGTAATGTTATTATGTGATGCATAACTGTATATATCCATATATATATATATATATATGCATGTGTATATGTATAATCTATAAGAGAGAAAGAAAAAGAGAAATTGACTGAAAACAAGAACATGAAAGGCCTATTGTGGCCTCATTTGTCTGAAAGATAGTTGAAAAACATGAATTAAACAGTAAAGGTTAGGTGTTGCTCATAGAAGTGTGCTTTGAACCTCTTCTCCATTCCTTTTACAACCTCTGTTCCTGGAAAGCATACTGACAATAGCTAGAAAAGGAAAATAATATAATATATATAACTTATTTAAAGGCTAATAAGTTATATGTAAAAAGCACACAGAACAGCACTCTAGAATATTTATTTTCAACTTTATGTACTCGTTGATATTCCTATAATAATTCCAAATCATCAAAAAGAAGCTAACTTTTACTTTAAAGGAAAGATAAGTAAAATCACTTTCACTTAGTCAAAAATGTGAAAGTGTGGTCCTTAAAGATCTTGTAAAATTTTGACCATTTTTTCACATGTAGTTGTAACATGATATAATGAAGTGAAAGATAAACTGGGTTTCAAAAGACCCTGATTCCTGCCAAAAGCTCTCTAATAAACATGTGTTTATGAGAACATTTCCTATGTTTCCCTACAAGTGAGTGGAGAGTGTTGGTTAAGATCCCTTAAACTTCTGTAATTTCAAAGCATTGCTCCACTGAAGTGGCCGCCCAACATGTCCGCTGGAAGATCTAAAAGACACCTCAGGCTTACTGTGGCCAAAGCAAATATCCGAAGACTGCTCCACTCACAGGCTTCTCCAGCTCAGTCAATAGAAATTCTATCTTTCTTCTGGTTGTTCAACTTAAATGCCATGAAGTCTCCTTTCATATTCCTCATCCAATCCATCAGCAAATTCTTCCATCTCTACCTTCAACATATATCCAGTCTCTCTCCCTGGGTTTCTACTACCATTATTATGGCAGATTGAGCATATTTTTTACCTGAACGACAGCAATAGCCACCTAAGTGAGCTCCCGGCTGGCTTCCTCTGTTGCCCAGCTGCAACACACTTCTCAAGCTAGAGTGATGAGTCTAAAATGTAGGTCAGGTCATGTTTTGCTCTAAACTGTTGGAGAATTTCAGTTTCACTTTGTGTCAAACCCACAGTCTCTATGAGTACTACAAAACTGATACGATCTCTCTCCTTCTTCCCCTGCTTCTGCCCCAAACCTCTCTGATCTCATTTTCCTCACAGAGACTCACTTCTTTCAAGTCTTGCTGAACACCTTTTGGCTGGACAGTTCTATCCCCAGATGCCCACCTGGTCCCTCCCTTACCTAAGGTCTATGCTGCACAAAAGCCACTGAGACAGAAATTCCTTGACCACTTATAGAACGGAGCAACCTGCACCTTACCCTACACTCTCTAACCCTTTTACCCTGCTTTAATTTTTCTACTTAGCACTTATCACCATAAGAGCAGGGCTCCTTTGTTCACTGCTTTATCCTCAGGACCTAGAACAAATTTAGTTGAATGAATGATTGATTGAGTGAAAACATTTCGTATGGAAGTTGTGATACAATTCTCTAAAAATGTCTACTTTTATAGGTCAGATAAAGAAGTAAAAATCGATAAATTTCTCCTTCGCCTTTTAAAACAGGTAATAGGCCAATTTGAACTAACACATATCTTCAGTTGTCGAGAAAGCATAAAAACAAAATATTTCCTGTGTCCTCTGTACTATTGCAGTTTGTTCTCAGAAAAGTAACAGTGTTCTTAGCATTCGAAGTGCACAGGTTTATTTTATGTTATTTTTTGATAGGAATAAGTGGGGGGAAAAAGGTCAGAAGGAGGATTAGTTACCCAATAATTTTATAATCTATAGATAGTTTTCCCTTTTTAAAAAATATTTTTGCTACACAAACAAAAACAATTGTATATAAAAGTGTCATACATTTAATTATCTTTTCTTCTTACCTGAAAGCAGAACTCACCGCAAATGGATGGTAAAGAATTTCTGTACCAAGATGAGTTGACCCGATTTACTTCTCCCTTTAACTTCCTGTGTGGCCTTGAAGTAATTGCATGGCCTTACTAAGCAAGGCCCTTATCTTTAAAATAAGTATAATATTAGGTATAATAACACCACTCTCTTAGCTAACTGACTGGGTTGTTAAGGTTAATAAGATAATGACTGGTTAGAACTTTGAAGTCCTTGGAAAGAAGGTGTTATTATTTGAGAAAAGAGTCTTACATTTTTCTAATATGTATAATTATTTTGGAGAAGTTCCCCATCCAGATATTTTGTCATAGTTTCCCTGACAGATTCATGGAGGCATGTTTGACCTCCTTAGACAAATGTTTGGAGGTACAACTTCAGGTACTGTACATGTTGACACAGTTAATCTCTAAGATCTACCAGCTTTGCACATGTGTTCTGCAGTATAACTATTAAAAAGAAACAAACTGTGGCCTGAGACATTTCTGGCATCTATTATGCAAGATATGCATTTGCCACACTCCCATTTTCTATTACAGTAATTCGAAACTCTTTAGAAGTACCTGTCTGAGGTAAACTTGATTTCTTAAGAAGTTATATTCCATCCTCTGTATGATTTCTTTTAGTCAAGATAATGTCTCAGGCGTGGCTATCTTTAAGAATCTACGAGGATTTCCCCTTCCCTTTCTTTTCTTTTTCTTTTCTTTTTTTTTTTTTTTTAAATCATTTCATTTTGCAGCCTGGAGCCCAGATTTGATTAATCGATTTTCCTGTTCTATTTAAGGGTTGTTTTTATTAATGCACTTTTCAAGCTGAGACACAGCATTATCGCCTTCTCCATCACTGTACTAAGTGTTGAGATCAGAGCAGGCCAGCTGCAGCAGCTGTGTTTCTCCTTGGATCTCAGAGCTAAAAACTTTCATCTACTTTGCTGTCTCAGCTGCTGGTCTGAGGCTATGGCCTTCCCATAACTCAAACCAGTTTCAAAGCAATGTAAGTAACCTCTTTGGAATGCTTTTGGAAAACCACAGAAAGGTTCTTTAAAAGTATACCACTTATATACTTTAAATGAATGTTTCCATTTTAAGGTAGTAACAACGTAATGTCAGGAGTCAATGGATTGTATTTAACTAGACTATGAACATGGTGTAGACATGTCTATGTAGACCAATTTTAAAAAGGGAGAAAAAAAGAAACAGCAAAGTTATGAGTTGGTATCTTTTAAACTATGATCTCATAGTTGTGAAATATCTGAATCAAAGATTATAGTTTCAAAACTTCTATTTATAAAGTAACACTTTCAATAGGCTTAAAGACTTTTTCCTATATAAAAGATGACATGAAAAGATACTATCATCAAAAATGGAAATGGAATTGATTGCCTTAACTGGTAAGAAGGCTTGGACTCACAGGAAATGTCTTTAGTTTACTTGGGGTTCGGGCAGGATTTGTGTGCATTTTCATAACAATTGGTGTTATCGAATTATCAATGAAATAAAACATGATTGGTGATTTATATGATTAAAGGTTATTTGAGTGAAATTTAACATTTACCTCCAAGTCTGGACAAGAATAAGAGCTTTTAATTTTTATATTTGTCTCGGCTTCACAAAGGAAACTGCCACTGGAACTTCTGACTACGTGGCGACTTAACTAAAGGAGTACTGCATGTTGCTGTTTTGTTTGTAATTACAAAAAAGATTACAAATTAGATTTTACATTTATATCTTTCTTACCATCTCCCTAGTGTTTAGTGGCAGGAAGAAGCCTCATTCGAGGGCATTTGGCAGAGGGGAAAAAAAAAAAAAAAAAAAACCTTTGGGGCTAATTTAAGTGTCTGGTTGATGTTAGATAAAAATACGCCAGATTTCAACATTTCCGAGTCTCCAAGGGCCACCTTTACAAAGCAGGAAAGTAGAGAACACTACTAGAGTACAGGAAAAATAATTTACTGGCCTCCAGAACTCTAAACACATTGTTTTTTTAAATGATTTACTGCATGGATTTTAAAGCTTTTCTTCATAATCACTTGTATTACCTTATCTGGAAAGGCAGCTTATTGTACTTCTCCGGAGCAACTGCCGGTGCTACCAGGGGATTAGAACAGGTAGACATGCTATCACTTTCCCCTCTGGGGGCTCCCCAGACATTATGGGCATTATGCTTAGCTTCTACTGACCTATTCTTGAACCTGTGCCATTCAAAGGCAGCATTTCTTTGTGTAGTATTTACAGTGGCCTCTTTTTTTTTTTTTCTTGCTGTATGCTTCCTGAAAATATTTTCTATGATTTATTCAATTTCTTTCCAAAAAACACTTTTTCTTTTCTTAGGAAATATATATATATATATATATATATATATGCATATCATACACTAAAATGTACACGTAAAACACAATAGAAATATAATGTAAACTACAAATGTGAGCCGCATGTATAATTTTAAATTTTACAGTACCAAGAATAAAAATAAAAAGGTAAAATCATTTTAATGATATTTGTCACTTAACTCATATCTGAAATGTCAGCATTTTAAAGTGTAACCAATATAAAAATTATTAATGAGATCTATTTTTTTATATTAAGTCTTCAAAACCTGAGTAAATTTTACACTTACAGCACATCCTAATTCTTGATATCCACATGTTGTTAGTGACTACTCTGTTAGTATGAGGACACATGTATACTAAAGATTTATTTTGAAGTAAGTATTTCCGTAAAGTGTCAGAAATTCTAACCCACATTTTGAACATTTTCCTTCAATCTCTTCAACTACAACTTATATTAATAAAGTGATCTTTTAGTTTTAACAAAATTACTTTAGTTGTAGACATATCTTTTTCAAATAGCATTGACCTGCTAAGGTGAGACATATGCTTATTTAACACTGCATCCTCTGTTTTCCAGAGAATGCTTTGGAGGAATTTCGAGGTATTACCTATACCCAAGTAGAAGCTGGATTCATTAATTATTAAGCTATGAGGCCATACCAACTTCCATATTATTCATTGAATGTATATTTTCTTGATTTAATTGAAAATATATGGAGAAACTGCATTTAAAATATTTAAAATGTTGGAACCTGATTTTAAACTTGTATTTTGTTATGTTTATATTTATATTTATATTGAGGAACATGCAGGTAAAAAAAAGAGCAGGGAGAGAGATCTTGCCCAAGCACAAGGTTTCCCTGAACCCTCTAAATGATTTGCCCTTTGCTCATAAATCTTTTGCCATGGTCAACACAAAGCTTGGTATTGATTTAGCAGTGAAGCATCTTGTCATCTCTGGGCTCAGGTCCTTTGACCTTTTATTTGTTCCTGTAAAATTATGGTGTATCACAAACTTCTTTTCTAATAGGTCCTTTAAACTTTCAAAGGCCAAGAGACTCTGTGGGAATATATTAAACAGTTGGATAATCCAGAAAAAAGAGGTTAAAAAAAAAATAATTGCAGACAGCTAAAGGTCAGAAAAATCCTTATTGAGTCCAAAAACAAAAACAAATTCTCTTAGGAGGAAAGGACTGAGAAGGAAAAGGCCTGAGTTTAGTTTAAGCCTAACTAAATTCACTTGGAGTTTCTTAGTAAAGTATGTCAAATATGCATTTTGTTCATAGTGGCTTGGTGGGGGATAAAGTGAATTTCAAAATGTGACTCCTTCTAAGCAATGTAAAGGAGACACAAACACAGCCTTTTAAACAAGTGAAATGCATCTAAATGGAATGATCACACTTTATTTCCCAAAATACTTGTATCGGGGTAAAGTGATTTCAGTGGAGTACAGACGGCCTTCTCTGTGCTATTTGTGCTGCAAATGCTGATTTACAGATAAGCTAAACATAAGTTTAATAGCCTGAATCTTAATGAAATAAATGTGGAATCAGGATTTCCACTTTTGTTCAGCTTATTTCATATTCTTTCATTCAACTTATTGAGAATTCAATTTATTATATAGACCTACCACTTGATAATTCCTCTGCTACATACATATTTTATTCCCTGCAAAGGGTTTCTTGGATTAGTTTTTGCTACAGATTTTGTCTATGAAAAGCAATTAAAGTTTCTTTTGTATTTCACATTGCATAATTTGTTTACAGATCATGACACATCTCTTGTTAAAACTTTTGGAGAAATACTTTATTGTTGAATGATACTTTCTCTGAGCACCTGTTTGTCCCAGGTGATGCTAAAATGCTGGTTTTTGTGCAAGTATAACTAAATAATGGACCGTCAAAGAGCTTTTGAAGAGTTGAAATATGTAAAAAAAAGAATATTGGGTCAAATGCTTCATTCCTGTTTCATTTTTGCTGAAATCGACAACGCTGAGAGAGAATTATGAATTTAAATGCAGCTTCATTGACAGTGAGTCTCAATCCCCTAATCAATGAAAGAACGAGGCATTGATTTTTGGTCTGAAAACCAGATTATTATTATTTTTATTTCAAAATATTAAGAGGGTACAAATGGTTTTGGTTATACGGATCACTTTTGTAATGCTTCAATCGTGGCCGTAAGTGTGCCCGTCACCCAAATAGTGTTCATTGCGCCCGTGAGGGAGGTTTTTGCCCTTCCCCTCTTCCCTACTCTCCCCCTGCTTGATTTCCACTGAGTTTTATTTCCCTCCGTGCACGTATGTGTCCCTCAATTAGTTCCAATTTAAGAGCGAGTACATGTGGTCAGATTATTATTTTTAATTAAAATTATAAATAGTTGAAACATTCACATAATTTAATACTAAAAAAAAAACTTTGAAAAGTATATACAGTAAAAATATCCCTGCCTCCTAGACCTCCTCCATAAAAAACCCCTAAATTACTAGTTTTTAAAAAGACTTCCAGAGATAATTTTAAGCATGCAAAAGCAAATTCATGCCTATCACACAAATGGTAGCATATTATACATACTAATATTAGTATATAAGAAACTTTCTCATTCTTTATTGTAGACGGATAGTATCCAGTTGTGTGACTAAAGTATATTTTATCCATTTCCTTCTTAATACACATTTATATGGTTTCCAATTCCTTTAATGTGGCCAATAGTTCTGCAGTGAATAATCCAGTACAAATGTCATTTGTTAAGTATGCAAAATTATCAGTAAGATAAATTTCTAGAGTTAAATGACTGAGTCAAGAAATACATGCACCTGTAATTTTGTTAGACATTCCTAATTTTTTCTTCCTAGCAGTTATAAGAATTATTGTCTTACCAGCAAGGCAAGTTAGTTCCCATTTTTTCTGAAACTTTCACCAAGTGCGTAAAATTAAAAAAAATTTTGTTGAACTTTCGCCTGATGTATCAGTGTAGTTTTAATTTATATTCCCCTTATTATGGGTAATATAGAGTATTAATTCATGGGTTTAAGAGCCATTTATATTGCATGTGTGTGTATGTGTATGTGTGTGTGAACAACTTGGTCATATGCTTTTCTGTATTTCTTTTGTTAGACTTTTTCTTATTGATTCGTATAAATTCTTTATATATTAGGGAAATTGTTATCTATAATATGTCATAGAAATTACAAACATGTTCACAGTTTTTCATCTGTCTTTTCATTTTGTTTATGGTGTTTTTTGCGGTACAGAAAATTAAGGTTTAAGTAATTAACTTTATTGATTTTTTTTTTCTTTTATGGGTCTGGCTTTTGTGACATTATTTGAAAGGCCTTCTCTACATCAAGGGCATAAATTATTCTCCCATCATTACTTCTGCTTCATTTATGGTCAAAATCAGGTAATTGGGTCAAGTCAACGGTCAATATTCTGGGCACTGTAACTGCTTTGCTGATTAATCATGGCCAGCACACTGCCGAGACCTTGTACTTGTTCTGATTGAGGAAGTTAGGAGTTCCTTTATGTTTCCCAAGGGACACAGCCCCAACACTTGACTGAACCTCCTTTAAGCCCAAAGGATCCAGCAATAACAAGCTGTCTAATTTCAAGGACTTCTGGGGAAATGAGTAAATACCAAGTTTCTCTTATGTCTTCTTTGTAGTTTATGTATGCCCTGATAAATGAAAGTTGAATATAATTTAATTCAACCTGTGATTTGGGTCTATTCATTATTCTTACTCTTCATTATCTTAGATAATTTCAAGTTGACTGTGTGGTGTTAGTGTATATTATTTTATTAACATACAACATTGCCTTATTGGCTTTATAAATAATGAACTACAATACACAATTTACTTTTAGTAATTTAATTATTAGAATTAAAAGGCTTATTCTTGCTATTTTGCATCAACATAAATAGAAATCGACTTTCTGTGCTAATTTGTGGTGTAATATTTATTTCAACTAAGTTCTTTAATCATATTACTATAAAGGGATTGAGGTTTGAAAGTACAGTGAGTCCATTACTAGCTGTGTAACCTTGCACAATTGTTAGGTGTATGATCTCCTGCAAATGTGATCTCTCGCTTTGGTTTCGTCATCTTTAAAATTTGGGTGATAACGGTACTCATCTCAGATGATTGTTGTGATGAATGAATGAATGAAAACCTATGAAGCACTTACACTAATGCATGGCACTTATGGAAGCTTCAGTGAACATTAGTGATTTTTAAAAATACATCATTACTGTTGTCCCAATTATGAAATCCAGATTCAGATAATGTGATAGAGGGTGAATACAAGTGGTAGACTGGCTACAATCCATAAACTATTTGTTCCATATGGAGGTACAACTTTAGTCACTTTCAGATATCACCAGATCACAGCAATTTTTCTTTTTTTTTAAGTTGTGAGACCATATCTATTTCCTTTGGATGATCAGGACAGCTGAACATCTAATCCATTCATTTTGTCCTCATTGTGATTGAAACAGCTGAATCCATCATGCAATGATTTTCTTTGATCATTAAGACAGCCAAAATGAAAGCATTGGCCATGCTGCCTAAGGTCCATTTATTTTGGAAATAACTTTTGACAGGTAAGACATAGTCCCATATTGCCTTACTGACATTTCATTGATATCTTATGCAGCTTCTGGTAGCATATTTATCGTTTAGCTAATACACTTTTTGTTATCATTTGTTCTCTGTTATCTTAATAAATGTAAACAGATGATTCATGCGGATGATTCATTCAGAACCATTTTAACTGCAGATGGCCTGAGACACAGCAGAGGAGGTAGCATTTTGTGCTTTTGTTGCTGATGGTTATGATCTAAGGGATGGGGATGGTTCAAAGAAGAGAAAACTGAAGTGGTTCAGGGAAAGAAACAGTTTTCATGTGCTTACATAGTGACGAGTCTAGGATTTTCAGTGTATAAAAATTTAGTTTGAATTGGATATGATTAAAGTTGGTAAACCATGCTGTTGCCAGAAGGAACATGAATTTGTTACTATCGAAAGAGCTTTATCAAAATTTTAAAAGACTTCATTTCAGAAAATAATTATGTAATAAATATTAGTGTTTATCTTTTTCTATCCTAATAAATATTTGTTTAATTGATTTAGTGATGCTCCACTAATGTTACCAACAAGTGTTATTTAAAAAAGAATATCAGGTGCAAACCAGCACAAGTTCCTGGACTAGGGAAGGCCACCAGTAATATATATATATAAATAATAAATATATTGATAATAATAATATTTTAAAAAATTAGTAGACATAGGATCAGGTGATCAAAAATGCTAGCAACCAAAATTTATTTTGAATATTGCACAACTATAATGCAATGCAGTGAATCTTAGATTTAACTCTTTAATACCTTCCAGAATTCAACAACTCAGAATGATAGGCCTTAGGCAAGATCCATCTTAAAACTGTGACTTCTAACTAAGAGTGAGAAAAAGATGCACCCACAGAAAGGATCTCTCTGGACATCTGGATGAATGTTTTTTGCTGTTTATCAAACAAGGTCACAGTTAAAAATAGTTGAATAACATAGTACTAGCCTATAGTAAACAATGTTTAAAATCCAGGTTTATTCAAAGAGTGCAGGTTTGGTCTAGGACTGCCAGAAATGTCCATGTTGGGAAATGTGGAGCAGGGAATAGGGGTAAGAATCCTCTTCTCTTTTTGGCCACGTTTTTTTTTTTTTTTTTTTTTTATCAAAGACATGTCTAAGTGGAAGAATTAAAAATAGTGATAGACTGCTATGGTTTGGATATTTGTCTCCCAAACCTCATGTTTGAATTGATCCCAGTGCTGGAGGTTGGGTCTAATGGGAGGTGAGGTGTTTGGATCATGAAGGTGGATCCCTCATGAACAGACTGATGCCCTCCCTCAGGGCTAAGTGCGTTCTCCCTCTGTTGGTTCCACAAGTGCTGGCTTTTAAAAAGAACCTGGCACCTCCCCCCGCCCTTTCTCACCGTATGATGTCTGCACACACCATTCCGCTTCACTTTCCACCATGAGTGGAAGTAGCCTGAGGCTCTCACCAGATGCCCAATCTTGAACTTTTCCAGACATCAGGATTGTGAGTCAAATAAAACTTTATTCCATTATAAATTACCCTGTCTCAGGTATTCCTTTATAGTAACACAAAATGGACTAAGACATAGAGGCCTTGCAAGTAGTTGAATCAAATAACAATCCGCAAAGAGGAGAGCCAGACAAGATTGTTGGTCATGTATTGATTCTTAAATACACATAGATTGTGATAACTGCCAACGTGACCTTTAATTATGATGGACAGCTTTTTCGTTTTTGCAGTTTCTTTCATAATGGCCATTTATGGAATCAATGAAAAGGGGGCGTAGAAAGGTTAACTCATAAGTTCTTATCAATCTGAATTAAACTTTAAAAAATATGAAAAACCCAAGATGTTAGTATATTACCTGAATTTATGTTCAGAATGGGCTTCCTTATATGGATAAATGAGTTCAGCACTATTAATAAACTTGAAGTCACTAAGAATTTTAATTTATTTTTTAAAATAAAAGTAAAACACTGAAAATATTAAAATATGTTTACACATGTGGGAATTTAATTGGATATTAACATTTAGTTGATGGGGTAAGGAGATTCATCTCATTTATAATCAGAAGTCACATCATTATGCAAAATGGTATGAGTTTTTCCATCTTTTTGTCTGGTATTTGATATTGCTCTTTAATGGTGTGCATGTGTCCATGGGTGTGCATGCATGTGTAATATAATTTATAATTATAATTTCTTTATATCTTACATTTTGTATTATTTTCATCTCAAATTTTTTACAATATAATTATAAAGTGTTTAGGTTTAGGCCCTCAGATGTGATGAATATATTGTTTAATAAGTGGACAGAAAGTTGTATGGATGCCATAGTTACCTCTTTTTGTGTTTTTGCTTTGTGGATCACAACAGATGTTTATGTGCTTCCCTTTTCTTTTGTTATTAAAAAAATGATCTTAGAAGCTATTAGATTTGAGCAACTGAAACTTAAAATTGTTATGATGTTTCCGTTTTGTCACACCAAAAAGAAACATTATTTACAACTCAATTTTATAAAACAAAGAAAGAAAATTTTGAAGGAATATGATACCTTCCTTTATCATCATGCAGGTCAATCGACCTACTTGTAAAATTTAATTTACAATTTTAATCAGCAAGTAGTTATTTTACTGTTTTCTTTTTGGTTTTGCCCTAGCGGAAAAGTTGTTATTATTATTATTTATCACAGTCAATGAATTTTTGGCAATATGGCTTTCAATGGAAACTGTTCAATATGAGTGCTCTTTATGTTTTCTGATGGAATTTCTAAATGGTAAGATTCAGAAAAGGATTTGGGGAAAGCTCTGAAAGACAACTTTTCTCTTACAACTCAAATAGGGAAATGAAGGCATTTCTAAGTATTAGTTTACAAATATCTATCACAAAACATATTCTGTCAGTATTTGAAAGAATAAAAGAGATTAACTGGTTTAAGCAACATTCTTCAATTGTGTGTTTTATCTTTCGATCTTTACTAAAATCCCACATCACTAGTTTCTGTACAGTGAATTTGGTCTAACCCAATTGGAATGATTCAATTCTATGACAAAAATAGGTGGAGTAATGTAAAATTTTCTTTTTAGTGCTTAAAAAAGTATTAAGGCCCTGTATGGAAAATGTCAACCCTAAAATTATAATTAATTAGACTTTTGCTTTTCTAAGATAGGAATAATTTTAGTTTAAAACTAAGTATATGACTATGGCTTTAAAAATGTTTAATTTGGCTGTCTGACTTCACAGAGATATAGAAGATTAATGTAGCAGTTAAAAAATACAATGAATGTGCATTTCCCAGTTGATTAAATGTGGGGAAATTCATAATTTGTAAGTTGATATAATTTTTAGACATAATGTCTGCATAAAACTATGGGTGTATCATTTCCTAGTAGGATTTTTGCCTAGAAATTACTGTTTTGTAATTCAATCTTAAGCACTCCCTGTAGGAAATTTAGCAGACAGTGTTGTAATATGAAGAATATAGGCTACTGTGTCATAGCAGTGTCTTACTTATTTTCGTTTGGAGGCATTAATAATGTTGCTTATAAACCCGTGGCACTGAATCACTGTCTTTTAAAAATGTCATGTTCAGGTGTCTTGTCTGCCAAGTTATAAATCTCATCTCTGAGTGCTTTTCTGTGTCTTTACTAGCAAATGCTTATCTTGGTGTTTCCTTGGGATAATTTACTTTTCTATTGATTGCCCTTTGTTCCATCTAGAAAGCAAAATAAGATAACATTTGGAGAATATTATTAAATACATAATTTGTGATGACATTACTCAGAGAGGAAAAAATATTTCAGTTCCTTGAAATGTGGGGCTTGAGGGAGTGATTCTAATGGAGCCTTCTGTTCTATGAGTAATGAAAAAACTAGATGACAAAAACATCTGTTTTAATATAGAATAGACATTGATTCATCTTTTGGCTTCCCTCCGTTACAATGGTCCGTCTGAAAAGTGAAAAAACCCACTAGTAAAACAAATTTAATGTATTATTTTTAAAGGTTTAGTTGGGGACAAAAGTTTTTCTCTAGACTTGAATTTCATGTCAGTATATAAACTAAGTTTGTATTTTAGTAAAAAATACTTATTTCCATAATCAATATGGAGGAAAGAAAACTTAATCTGCATTAACATTTCAGTACAAAGTGATTATACTAGTCTAGAAATATAATCCTTTAATTAAGAATTTCCAGGGTTTGTTTTTAAAAAATCAAGTCTCAAACTGACTTCAAAGAATTGAGCTACTTCAGTTGAAAACCAGGTCAACCCCTCAGGTCAGCTTGGTTTGACTGTGCATAGATAGTCATTCAAGGCTAGATAAGGAAGTTTGTGAATAGGTTTGGTAATATTTGCCTTTTAAAACTTGTTTATATTTTTTTCAAAGAAATTAGTTTGTCTCCATGTTAGTAATAGTTTTGATCACTATACAGCTTAAGTACCTTGATGATGAAATGAATACAAATTGGTGAATTGATACAACTCTGGGTGTGCTGGAGATGTATTTCTAATAATCAAATGTGAAAAAGTCATGTTACTGCTGTGTTTTTTTCTACATCCAGTTGCCTGCCCTAATGATTTTATCTGCTTCCTGTTATCTTTCTTTTGTATATAGACTCAAGCTTTTCCCAGCCATAGTAACTACCTCAACCACAAAATGTATTCCTGGATTCTCTTTCTCCCTGATCCCCCTCTTCCTCTCCTCTTTACTAGGACATTTGGAAAGTTTGGTATAGCCTAATTATTTTTAGTTATTATCCTTCCTTTCTCTGTGAAAACTGCGATAATCTGGTTTTAGTCCTCATCACTTCATTGCAACTCTTCTTAATTAACTCATTATTATCCTTCCCTTTGTAGTATATAAGCAATCATTTTTCAGTTCCTGTCTTACTGGATCTCTCTACTCCATTTTGCACTTTCATAATATTATTTCCCTATATGCTGCTAAATTTTATCCTCTTACATAAGCTTCCTGCGCTCGCTCTTCTCTCTGCTCACCCCAGAACTGGTGTTTGCCAAAGGTCTGAATGTAGCCCGTTGTTAGGTTATTGTTTTATTAACTTTTGTTTATGCTTTTATGCTGCATACTCATCTGGGTCCTGCTTGTTCAGGATCATAATGTCAAATATGATGGTGAGTAATCGATTTTTTTTCCCTCAGATCTTTTTATGTCGTCTCAGAATTTTTGCACCCAGCTGCCTATTGGTCACCTCCACCTTTATTGACCAAAGTGCCTAAATCACGGGTAGCATGTCTGGAACAGGGACTGTATGCCAGCCTCAGTACTAAGTACTTTATGTGTTACTTCATTGATTGCACATAACAATCCTAAGAAAATATCCCAAACTGAACTCATCTTTACAATTAAATATCTTTTTTTTTTCAATATTCTTTTTATCAGTTGTTAGTGCGACCATTTATCTGGTCAACTAAGCTAAAAAGCTTTTCCCTTACTGCACACCTACCGTATTCTCCACATCTAATTAATTCTTAAACACGTTTAATTTATGAACTAATTTTATAGACAATTTCTACCCTTTTCTTCATCCTTATTTTTCACTGCCCTACATCAAGTCCGTATGATCTCTCATTTGGACCATTGTAACAGTGCCTTAACTGATATTCCTTTGAAATCAACCCTGCATAGAGTGGCCACCTTGATCTATCTGGAATGGAAATCTGACCACA
The DNA here is from genome assembly GCA_004363605.1 of Indri indri. Classification (NCBI taxonomy): domain Eukaryota; kingdom Metazoa; phylum Chordata; class Mammalia; order Primates; family Indriidae; genus Indri; species Indri indri. Next base: position 62,717 of record RJWJ010006242.1, read on the forward strand.
TCATTTACTCTTGAAACATTTGGCTTCTAATTACCTACAGGATAAAGTCTAAGATCCTTACTATGGGATGTGAGGCCCTCTGTTACCTTGCCCCTGCCAGATCAATGCCTCCTCTCCAGTCATCCTATACCTCTTACTTTATGCTATATTAAAACTGAACTGTTTATGGTTCCTTGAATACACCACCTTGTTTCTCTGCTCTGTTCTTCTCCTTGGGTTGCGCTCTATAGCTTTATACTTAGAGTGCCTACTTTCATTCTCACCTTTGTATTCCCTTTTTTTAAAACTACTCTTCTCAAAAAGAACTTCCTCCAAGGTATTTTTCCTACCTAACATTCTAGCTAATCTGAATAGCTTAGATATCCCTGGTTTCTGCCTTAAGAATACTAAAGAAACACGCCTGTTACTGACTTGCTACCCAGTTTTGTGTGGTAAAGATAGAGATTGTATCCTGTTTTTCTTTGTGTGCTTGACTCTTAGCACGGTACTAGTATTTAGTCCATACTCTACAAGTGTTCGTTGAGTAAGTGAAAAAATGAAACACTGGGTGAATGAGTTATCCTCAAGCATCGCTATTTAGCAGTGAGAGACAGATGTCAAGTAGCTCATGAGGTTAACCCTCTTCTAAGTAAAGGAAAAGGAGGAGTGAGTTCAACTATTTCCTTCACTTAGTAATTTTGGCTGCGATCTGCTTTAAAGGTGGAGCTTATGCACCTGCATAAATATCTGTGTTT
>RJWJ010006243.1:0-63544 GCA_004363605.1 Indri indri
GCCAACTTCTCCTAAATAATAATAGATGTTAGAAGAAAATGGAATACTATCTTCAATGTGCCAAGCAAATATATTCTATACCCAGCTAAACTAATATTCGAGAGTGAGCACTAAATAAAAAGCAAAAAGTCTATTTTTACCAAGTCTAAAAGAGTTTACAACCCAAAGTCTCTTTTTGAAAGAATTACTAAAGAATAAGCTCAGCAAATAGGTATTTGAACCCAGAAAGGAGGAATGGGATGCTAATAGCAAGGATGACTAAGGAAATCAATAAAATATATTGGTAGATTATTTTAAGCGTTGGCTCTTTTTTAAAAAAATAAGTAACTGATTTTTCAGGTTTAAAAACAAAATAGAAATAACCTATTAAACAATGATAGCATGTAGGATGAACATGGATAGGTTGGAGGGAAAACAAAGTTTATACTTGGTAATATCTGCACATTAAATTATAAAAGAATAAAAATAAGATCTTTATACTCAAAACATAAAGACTAAAAGGTAACAAATAGACATAATAAAAATCAGGAAAGGAGAAAATAAAGGAACAAAGGATACACATGGAAAAGAAATATATAAAATAAAATATTTAAAACAAAATTAAATTACCTTGTATCCAAAAAGAGAATATAGAAAGAGCACTTTTATACTGTAGGTTAGTTACTTTTCAAATAATATGTTCAATATGTCTTATACAATAAATACAATACATAGGGCCTAAAAATTCTGTAAACTCAGAGATAATAGTATTTTTAGTATACCTTTTTAAGATTAAAAAATTGGACTCATTGATTTAAATTTAGAGATAATTCCCTTCAAATGTTGTCAGAAACTTGAGGAAAAATATATTGAGGAAAATATTTTTAAAGTACAGTTAATATATTACTTAAAATTAAGTTTTTCCTATGTTTTCAGACTTTGTAGACATCCTAATGTATTCCATAATAATTACTATATGGATGTATCTCATACATTAAATGATAGACACCTCTCTGGCTGGATTTTGAAATCTATCTATATGCTATTAATGAGAAACCCACTTTAAAATAATTATACAGAAATGTTAAATAATAAAAGATTTTAAATTTATGTAATAAGTAAATAACAATTGAAAGCAATATGTAGCAATATTAATAGCAGACAAAATATACTTTAAGGTGAATTACTTAATGATGAAAGGAATATTCTATCAGCAAAATTTAAAAATTATGAACTTATGTGTATCAAACGACATAGCCTTAAAACATGAAAAACAATAATGACAAATTTTACAAGGAGAAATGAACAGATCTATAATCATCCTGGGAGATACTGACACAACTTCTTGGAAATTAATAGATTAAGAAAATTTTAAAAAATTAGTTTAAGAGACTTGAACAATACAGTTAAACTAAATTGAAAATGTTTAAGTGAGTTAGAGGCCCTAAAGTAGAAATGTTTATTTTTGCTTTATTATAGCATCTAATGTAAAACACCTGGCTTTAAGAAAAATCAAAACATTTGTGTTAGATACTCTATTGACACAAAATTAATTAATCAGTAACATTTTTGCCCTTACTATCTAGAATTTTAAAATTCTTTTTTTTGTGTGTGTGTACACTTGTCAAAATATTCTGCAATTTATCAAATTAATCTTTTTTTGTAGCCCTGATTTTCTGTACCACCTAAAGATATTTTCCTCTTTAGCTTAACTACTTCTATTCTCTTTTCATCTTTTCTCTTGTATTTTGTTTCCTTCCCAATCTTCTAATCATTTTCATCCTTATGGACCTTTCCTATCAGATGCTGAGAGATTTTTAAAATATTTATGAACTGTTCCTTGTCTTTCTTGATGAAGAAAACACATAAACACAATTTCCATCTAATCGCCAGCTATTCCCTCTGTGTGCAAGCTGTAACAACCTTGCCCGATCACTGTCATGGTATTTTCTACCAAGTCTTTTATAAATATTAAATAGTGCATTTTTCCACGTTGTGCACAAAGTGAAGCAGGGTCTCTTTATATACCAGAAGGCCAATCCGAATGACACGTGTTTGCTTTATCAGCCTCTGTAAATGTCTAGTGGTAATTTATATTGATTACATAATAAGAAACTCCATCCCTGGTACAACATGTTCTTTCAGCTGCAGTGCCACACCTGTAGAAATGCTAACTCACATCTGGTTCCATAAATCTGTTCTCTCTGATCCTCTGGAGAGATACTTTTATGTAAACTATATAGCTACATGTGGAACAGGAAAGACCAAAGCAGATGTCTAAATCTAGTAACCATTTCCACTCCAAACCTTAAGCTCTTACTTTCTTCCTTGACTTTGATGTCTTTCTATTTGAGAGTTGGTTCAATTATTTCTTTTATGAAAGGTGTCTCTTACCGGCTTTATTTATGCTTTCACAGCCAAGTCAAAGTGCTGATACTGTTGATATTAGGAAGTTCGAAGGAATTTCTCTGAGTCAAGAATATAAATTTCACTCATAGATAAGTAGATTCCTCCCAATTATTAATAGCTTTTTGATGTGAAGATATCAAAGAAGATACCTCCATTTCCTCATCATTATATATTTTTATCTTTCTTGATTCAGTTACATGTGTCAGATTGTATCTCTACACAAAAATCAACATTAAAGACATACCAACTGTAATAAATCAAATTAACTAGTTACCTTGTAGGCAACTCATTTGTAACTAGTATTTGAAATACATTTAGCTTTCCCCCCCCCATAAAGTGATTTGTCAATAAAGGCACAACAGTAAATAAATAAACTGGACAGAAAGGACAAAAACCAGCCTTATGAGGGAAAGTTACAAAGCCGCACATCCAAACAACCTTAGAGCTGGGAGAGACCATGTCTAGTCCAGCCCCGTCATTATAAGTTGATTCCCCAGAAGACTGAGCAGCCTGCCTGACTCCATCAAGTTACTCAAAGGCAGAAACTGAATTAAATGGATTCTTCCTGCTAGTGTCTGCTGCTAACTCATATTTCAAAGAAAGCTTGGGAGCTCAGAATGTGGAAGACTGTTATTGAGATGATTTCTAGAAAGTGAGCCACTCCGTAACTTATCTACTTGTTACTAACAGGCATTTTTCATGAATTCTGGTGTTTTTAAACTGGCCAAAATCTTTAGATCTCAAGATTTTGGGGAACTTGGATCACGTCTTCTTTTTTTCTATTAGTGTCAAAGCTCCCACAAGTCACGGTGACATGATGCAACGTTAAGAGCAGAGTTTCAGCAATTCAACAGCCAGGTGAACCTTCTCACTCTAATGCCTAAAACTGTGGAATTGGGTGGGTGGGTGGGGAATGATGCTGGATATTACCACCTGTTTGGAAGGACCAGCCTTAGTGGCAGCAGCGATAAAGTTCCAACATCTGGCATCAGAGTGGAGCAGGCTGAGCAATCTGCTAATGATCCCAAGGAAAACAAACTACAGGGGGCCTAGGGTCTTACAGGTGGAAAGTCCTTAAGAGATTGCTGGTCCAGCAAGCATATGTTGAAGAAAAGAGTTGGCTTACACAATTTTCATTCATGTATTAATGGAATGGCATCAATATCTCCACAATGTGCATAGGAAAATTTCCCCATATAAACATTATTCTATTCTAAGGAGCTTAAAAGATAAATAAAAAACATTAGGTAAAAACTAAGGAGGTCCAAATAAAGAATGGACTTGCATTAAAAATAATGTATCAATATAGTTTATTTATGCCAAATGTGCCGTAGCTAATGTTAACAATAAGGGGAATTGGTTTCAGGGCATAAGAGAACTCTGTAATATTCTTACAACTTTTCTATAAGTCTAAAAGTATTCTAAAATAAACTTCTATTTAAAGAATAATAAAAATAAATAATTTGACCCATCCCCATGATTGCTTGTGCAAGCTTGGCCCCATGCACAATTGCTAGGATCAAACACGCTTTTCTCCTACTCTTTTTCTTAAGTTCCTAGAGCATTTTTAAACGTTAATATGTTCGGCTATAGATAGTAAAATCACAGAGATTACAAAGCACAAGCACTTTCACATATGTGATCTCATGTGTTAGAAATTTAAATGCTGATGAAAGATAATTTTAGTGAGTCTGAGGGCAGCAAGATTCTAAGATTCTGTAATTGTACACTACGTGCTTTGGTTTCAGACAATGCTTTCATAATAAAAATCTTTTCTGACTACATTAGAGGGAAAGTTTCAATTAAATGGTAATGTGTCTTAACCATCCATTTTCAGCACTGTAGGGTTTCAGAGTGTCTCCAAACCAAACATGATGATTCTCAATGTTGCTTTTAAAGATGAGGATGGAAAGGAGCATACTTGCCCAGAAACCTTAAGCAAAAAAAAAAAAAAAAAAAAAAAGGGAAAAAAGAAAGGCTGGAATTGGGGTTGGGACAGCCCCAGAAGGATTAGCTGAAATTGTTATGCATGGGACAGTGGTTGGAAACCTCAAATTTTGAACTTGAGTTTTCTTCATGCATATGACTTACATCTTGCTCCCCAAAATCCAGCCAGCAAAAGTCTTCATATTTCAAAGGAAGAAGAAAAGAAAACTGTGTCTGTATTTTAAATGACACTTTACCGCCTAAAATCCCTATGTGTTAAAGATCGCATTGCTCCCTACTTTGGCGTCATAGAAAAGGGAAAAGGCTATTAGCAGTTTATAATTAGAAGCTGGAGGCACAAGGAAGCCATTCAAAGCCACACAAGTTATCAGCTGTAGACATGAGGCAGGAACTCAGGCTCCTTTCCTATTAGGGCACCACCTGGAGTTGGCGGCCCCTACAAAATATAACAGCAAAGACTCCAAAAACTTAAATCTCATTGCAAATACTCTCTGAAAGAAGAATTATCAATCTAGAAACTACTCACAATGGAAAGAGCAATTAATTTATTTTAACAGCATATCTAAGAGCAGAAATACCAAGAGGCATGAAATTTTAAAAAATTAAAAAACCAAAAATTACTCTCAAACCCATATACTCCTCCTTTCCCGTTTACTCAGACACAGCTGGGTCAGCAGCTCCAGGCTGGCTGACACCAATGACTTCATCGAGCCTCAGGGCAATAGGGAGCTGGTTGGACAGATATTTCCATCCCACCATTGCACAACTGTACACCTGCCCTGCAGAATGTGGTTAAGTATTGCTGTCACCATCCATCTAAGCAAGAGAGTATGTATCTAAGCAAGAGAGCCATAGACCATCATGGTTAAAGTAGGAGGCTGCCCGACAGTAACAGAGAATTTCCAACGGTATAAATCTCACTGGGAGAAGAAAATGGGAAGAGAAGAAAAAGAGGAATGAGAAGAAAGGAGGAGGACGAGGAGGAAGAAGAGAAGGAAGGGAAGGAAGGAGGAAGAAAGGAAGATGAGAACCATAACAGAACCCTTATTTCCTTTCATAAAATATCTTATTTGCTGTTTTCTCATTCATTAATTTTTAGGGTATTTGAAAAGAGGAGAGAAAGAAAGTTATGGTCGAAATTCCCAAATAAGTAAGTAAATAAATAAAAAGGATGCGAGCAGCTTCTTGCAGCTGACCGAGTGCTATACTATCAAGTACTTCAGACATCTGCGGACTGGCTTCCGGTAATTTGCAATAGAAAAATATTCTTCCTTTTTCATTTTTGAGTTGAGAAGGAGCTTTGGGCCTTCCTTGCACACCCCCAAGTCTAACAAATATCCTAATAATTGGAGTGATTTTTCAGAATGAACCATAAGCTACAGATGAGTGAGCCATAAAAAGAACCCCGTTTGAAGGAGACTGAAGTAAATGTTTATTCTATCTTCTTGCCCCAAAGTTTATTTCTACTTCTGTGGAACCTGCAGCAGCCATTGCTAGGCCTTTGGTATACATACCTTTAGAGGCTAAAACAAGCCAGGTTACTGAAGTCCTAATGAAGGCAAGGCACAGCTGGCTTCGACTGTCACTTTCTTTCTGTTTTTCAGGCCATACATTTTCGTCATTTTCAACTCTAGTATATACATATACACATATATGAAATGTGTCCCATGAGAGCCTAGACACATACATAGAACATATCTGCATAGCAGTGACAGGCTTGGCTGCTTATGGGGTACAGGATCGTTCTAGTCTCCGGGCAGAGGTGCTGCCATGGTAGACAGTCCAGTCAGGGCTCCCCTGAGACCCAAACCCCCTTTAGCATCAGTGGTTTATTTTGAAGTACGTGTGTGCGCACATGTATGCTCAGCTGTGCCTTGATATGTCTCAGAAACACAGGGAATATGTCCTGCGTGTATCATGGCAGACAAACAGGTCCTCCCTGAGCTGCAATAAAGACTGTACCAAAAAAGGGGACGTGAAGGGAGAAGAGGAATTCGAGTGGTGAGATGAGCTACACAGCATGGAGTGAGGAGATAACGGAAGATAAAAACTCACATTGAACAAATACATGAAGGTTCCTGGGGTGGAAATAAAAAAAGATTAGAACATAAAACGCTTAAAAAAGAAAGGTACAGAAACAGTGAGTGGTTGATAGGGGAAGAGAGATTGATTGATGGCGAGCAGAAAACTACACCGTGAATGGGATAACCATCCGTCCCGCTTTGCCTGAGATGGTCCCAGTTTAGGGCTGTTATTTTAAGGGTATTATTAATAGCTCCTCCTTTACCTCTCAGAAGTGTCCCAGTGTGGATGATAAATGGCAGAGTCACCCTGTCTATAGACTACCCTGGCCAAAGACAGACAATGGCCGTAAGCAGGACCAAACCTGGAAGATGGACACCAAGAAGAGCTTTAAGGAAGGGACGAAGGGAAACAGTGGCTAAAAACAACTTTTAAAAAAAGTGTGGGAAGGAGATCAGACATAATATGTGGGCGCGTGTAACCAACTGGGCCAAACGTGGATAAAGCAAGGAGGGCCGTTGGGAGGAAAAGTGTAGAAAAATTTAAAGATGGACAGAGAAGAGATAGAAGAAAACAGAGACTAAGAGACAAATGATTCAGGGCACAAACATGTGTAGGCTTCTAACATTTTCCGCTGTGTCTGGGAATTAGTGGTTACGATCAGCATGTATAAAAATGACTGAACATGGCCACCCTCTCTTTCTGCCCCACACAAGCACGGCACAGAGTCCCATCTGTTGCTGCCTCCCTGGCCCCAGCTGGCTTCCCCAAAGCCACTCACCTCTCAGTGCTCTGCCTCCCAGACTGTGGGCTGCCTTGGCCAAGCCACCCCACCATCCCCTCCCCAGCTTCCGGTGGCCGCCTGCCAGATGATCGGCCACTGTGGTTTCACAGCCTCCCACGGATTGGCCACAGCATGCGAAGCTGTGCCTCAGTGCGTCATTTCTGAGACCTCTTTTGACTTTTCACTGGATCAGAATTTCATATTGCAAAAGGCAGAAAGTAAATGTCAAGGGCAAGTTCAAAAGGCCAAGAGATTTCCAGCGAAGCATCCCCTTAGACCCAGAAGGAAGATGGAATAGCACCAGCAGTAGGGTCTTCCACACTTGGAGTTTCAGAAAATATGCCATGTGGATTTCTACCACCATTCTGAATTGGGACATAAAATGGGTTGAATTTTGTTTCGCCAAAATTCATGTGTTGAAGTCGTAACCCCCAGTATCTCAGAATGTGACCTTATTTGGAGACAGGGTCTTTACGGAGGTAATCAAGTTAAAATGAGGTCATTAGGGTGGCCTCTAATCCAATACAACCGGTATCTTTATAAGAGGAGGAAATTTGGACATAGATATACATTCCAGGAGAATGCCAAGGGAACATGAAGACAGCCATCTACAAGCCAAGGAGAGAGGCCTGGAACAGAGCCCTTCCCTCACAGCTCTTGAAGGAACCAACCCTGCTGACACTTTGACCTGGGACTTCTAACCTCCATCCAGAACTGTGGTGAAATAAATTTCTGTTTGTGGTATTTTGTTATGGCAGCCCTAATAAACTAATACCCCAAATGCAGTCTCATCAAAGATGGGAGCTGGGAGTAGACCAGATGATTTACAGTATTTTTCGTTGCCCTGAGGAGACTAACTAAGTAATGCTTCTTTGGGCACTCTCTGTGGTAAGATTGGACTGGCTGACCTTGAGTAAATACTTTCAACTGCCCATGCCTCAGTTTCTCCCTCTGTGAATTTGGTTATCGAGCCCATGTTCTGAAGTCCCCACTGTGACTGATTCTTAAAGCAAAGAGTGATCCCATGAATGTCCTGAGCCTGGGGCAAGAAAGGCAAATTTAAATGTCAAACTTAAATGCAGAGTCTTATTAATAAATACTATTTCCGAGAGTGGCTGGGAAGGGCAAGGGGACTCTAACTTTTTTCAGGAAATAAATCATTGGGCAGATAGGAATAGTTCTCAACTTCCCACTGGATCCTCAAAGAATCAGTTATCTGGACTTTTAAATACCTAAATTTGACATAATCAAACATTAAATCAGCTTGAAGCATTTGTACAAGTAATCTAATCCTTCAATACCTAATTCCAGAATATCTCCTTTGCATCAGGGAGAAGGTGTAAACTGCTTGTTAAACTATCTCTGCTACCAGGAAAGGAAAATACACAACTATTTCTGCAGCCTTCTTTTTGTTTTTCCCTAATTGCTGCAGGCCTAGATTCTCATCCTAACTCTAACTTGAGCAGTCTCTCCAGTCAATAGCGAAAGAAATGGCGTTTAGCTCTGTTTCCTTATATGGCAGGGAATGACAGTGTGCCTGTCTATTTAAACTGCAGTATGGCTCCAGGACAAATTGCCACGATTGGTTATGGAAAACTCCTGCTCTGCTTTCCATTGCTTTCCTGAGGGAAGACACAGAACAGACAACTGTAGAGAAATGGAAAGGTTTGGAGTTAGGAGGCTGCCATTTGTCAGCTCTGGTCCTCAACCAGAACAGTGTCTGCCACATAGCAAGTGTGCCAGCAAGGTAGCTGAATGAGCTAGCTTACCTCCGTAATCTGTAAGCGCTCCCAATAACTATCGATCCATGGCTCATTGCTATGTGTTCTCTCTCCCAAGTTCAGTATATTTTCTCCAGATAAATCCTAACCTTCTCTCTCTCTGTTTCTCTTTCTCTTTTCCCCTGCCTCCCTCTTTCCTCTCTCCCTCTCTCATTCCGGGTCTAAAACACGGAAAATCTACAAAACCAACCCAGCCTTAAGAATACCAGCCAGGAATAATAAAACTCTTTAGTCATACAAGATAAAGACGATTTAGAATGTTAAAGGCAGCACACAGATCTGTTGACAAGGGCAAGGAGCTAAACCGTCTGGTTGAAGGACAGAGGAGCTTGTCTGCTTCTGTAGAGCAGGGAGGTCCCTGCTTCGGAGACAGATAAGACTGGTTAGAAATTGCTTATACTGGCCTGAAATAGGGTTTCCTAGAACTTGTGCCTATTTGTTCTAGTCTTACCTCCAGGAGAACCCAAATATGAAATAAGTTGGCTCTTTTTACTGCATCTACAGGATGACCTGGAGGCAATGTGGGAGTGTGTGGCTGAGGCTGTCAAAGACCCTGGCCTGCAGAGAGCCTCCATGGGAAATCGTGGCTGATAACTGATGGTTTGTAATTTAGTGTCTGTCATGGGCAAAGCAGTTTAGAGATATTACTTCTAATAGTTATGACAATTACAAAATAGAGGAGGAATCATTCCCATTTTACAAGTGAAAAAACAGATGAGAAAATGGTAAATTTGAGATTCAAAGTCAAGTCCTCCTGACTCCAAAGTTTTTTCTCAGATATGTCACATTTCCAGAGCCACACACAAAAGAGGGGTTTCTGTCACTTGGAGTAACTAGTGACTGGCAGCAGAGCATGCTAGTCAAGCATGTGGACTCCAGAGCCAGATTATCTGGGTTTGGATCCTGGCTCTGCTCCTTACTAGCTATCTGACCTTAGATGTGTTACTTAACCTAATTGTAACTCAGTTTCTTCATCTGTAAAATTGGTTGTTACGAGTTGTGGTCCACAACCAGTACTGGTCTGTGATCTGTTGAGAACTGGGCCTCACAGCAGGAGGTGAGCAGCGGGGGAGAGAGCAAAGCTTCATCTGCATTTACAGCCGCTCCCCATTGCTCGCATCACCGCATAAGCCCCGCCTCCTGTCAGATCAGTGGCAGCATTAGATTCTCATAGGAGCATGAGCCCTACTGTAAACTGTGCATGCGAGGGATCTAGGTTGCACACTCCTTATGAGAATCTAATGCCTGATGATCTGAGGTGGAGCTGAGGCAGTGATGCTAGTACAGGGTAGCGGATGTAAATACAGATTTTCATTAGCAGAGAGGTTAACAATGTAATAATAATAAAAATAAAGTGCACAATCAATGTAATATGCTTGAATCATCCAGAAACCATCCACTGTGCCCCCAACCCCCACCGCTGTTGGTGGAAAAATTGCCTTCCATGAAACTGGTCCTTGGTGCCAAAAAGGTTGGGGACCACTGGTTATGAGGATTATTCATTTTATTTTTATTTAATAAAAATCTATATACTACCAGACACTGTTCTAAGCACTGGGTAATGGTACAATTCATGAGGAATCAATTGCGATCCAATGTGAACACTGGCTTCAGCTTTCTTATAAAGTAGAAATCATAGACATTTATTCTTTTTATTCATTTAACTCATTTACTAATACTAGATATGAGACACAGCCCTTTTGTAGGCTCAAGTCACAGCACTGACAAAGCCAAACAAGTTCCCTGCTTTCGGGGGCTTATGTTCTAAGAGTGTAAGAATAAATAACTGAGCAAGCAAATATGAATCACAAGCATACATTATGAATATGCATGCACCAAACAACATAGCTATTATGATTAGCTCTTCTGTGTAGAGGCTAATTTTACCCCTCCATCCCTTACGGTCAGTAATGTGCTAACAAATGTTTATCAACAAGCTTTGTGGGGAGGGAAGAGGAGTTGGCTTTGTAGCATGGACTGATCAATTTCAAGCTCCTAACACAACATCACTGAGTGAAGAATTGGGAAGAGAAGCGGTCAGTTATATAGCATTATACAGTATTTCCACCTCACAGACACAATAGATGCAACTAACCTCAAAAGAATAGATAGCAACACCCAGTAAAATAATTAATAAGGAATGAGCTTTGAGTATTTGTCACCTTGGCTTTTCATATAATGTATTTAATTGTAAGTTTATATAATTTAATTTTTGTAATGGCTGTATTTTGCAGCTGACTCTGAAAATTATTGAAAGTTTAACAATCAGCTTTTGAGAACCAGTATGCATCTGGGGTACATAGGAAGGGGGGCAGCGTCAGAGGGAAAAGGATGCCTTGTCTGGGTGGTGTCAGAGTGCAGATGTGGATCCTAATCTAATTCCTTTTTAGCCGCTCTTTTCCAACAAGCTCTGCTTCCATGTACACAGGGAAGCACCTGCCCTGTAAACCAAATAGCATCGGTACAAATATAGTAACAATTCTGGCATGCATGGAGAGAAATTCTTAGCTCTATAATATTTAGTGAATATAATTTATGTGCTCAGTGCTCTGAATATGGTAGATTCTTCTGTGCAATACAGAGGACATAACTCCTAACTGTTGAGTAAAGGAAGACTCTAGAGATTAATTTTCTGTCTTTCTGCAAAAGTAAATTATCCCCCCATCCCTGCCCTCAAAGCCTCTTGTCTCTTGGGGCCCACATACTTCTGAAAGGAAGCATCTAACCCAAAGGCTGTGATGGCCCCCAGCCTTAGAGGAGATGTAGGGTAAGGGTGGAAGAAGCTTCTCCCCTCTTCCCATTTCACAAAGAATGGAGAAAAACATCTTCCATTTTTCCTAGTAAATGAAATATCTAAAGTAACTGATCTTCAAAACATCCTGGGAACAGAAATGTTTAAAAAGAAAAATTTTTCTCGATTCACCCCTCCCCCTATGCCTAAATTTCACTTAGTAATGGTGGCTGGAACAGGAAGTGGAAATACCATGAGAAATTTTATTCTTGCCACATTTCCAGGGCTTTACAAAAGCAAACACTGGAAATCTCATCAGAAAGTTTGACCTCATAGGGTTGATAGCTTTGTGCTTAAACCAACAAGAGTATGGGAAGCTGGAGGAATTTTCAGATAAGTATCACAGCTCTTCCAATAAAACTCTTCAGCAAAACTGATTATTTGGTTTATGCAGTTATAACTTTTAGAAAGAAACTATTCAAAACTAAACAAATAGGTTTCTGAGGACTAAGTAACTACAGAATCTACTATTAATTATTTTAACCATAGGCGTACAGAACTGTTTCTGAGCCAGGATGTTTTATCAGAGTCACCAGGGAGCTTTTACAAACCACAGATGCCTGGACCCCACTCTCCACCTACTGAACCGGAATCTCCAGGGGCTACGTCTCAGGGATGTGTGTTTTCAAAAAGCTCTACAGTTGATTCTGATTAAGACACTGGTTAAGATACAGTGGTATAAAGGCAAATTTGGCTGCATTGTAGAATCCAAATTGGTGAACTGTTAAAATGGGATATGCTCTCCTACTATCAGAAGAAGCAATCTAGTATACTGAAAAGGTTAACTACCTGGGATTTAGGAGCTGTGTGTTCTAGAACTATCTCACCACTAATTAACTGGATAAACTTGGTCAAGTCACTTGGTTTGTTCTTTCATTCAACAAATATTTATTGAGATTCTGCCATGTGTCAGGCACTGGGTAAATCCTAAAGAAAAAATAGATGTCCCCTGCTCTTATGAATCTTTCTGACCAATAAGACATTAAAGAAACCTACAAATGTGCATATAATTTTAATTGGTGTGGCTAGGCTTTAGTTTCTCATCTGGAAAATGAAAAATAAATCACTGGTTCCTTTTTTAAAAGAATTTCTACTGAAGAGCCCAGATTTCTTGTCTTAACCTTCCCACATACAATACAGTTGTATGTTTTGGGTCTACTCATTTAGAAAACACAAAACCAAAAGCTACTATCAATTCAATAACTCTTAAATAAATTAGTATTTTATCATCATAATGTGACTATATATAGAAAAATAGTAGCACATATTGTGTAAGATGTATTGTTTATTCGGCTTGCAAAGCACTTGCTGTATGTATGGATTTGTTTACCTCTTGCCATAATTTTGTGGCTTCCCAGGGATCCAAGGACCAGAGGTTTGGAACCTACAGACTATATTAATGAAGAGCAAAACATAGCAATGGCCATTTTCTTCCACAACAAATATTCAGATATTACTATCAGTGACAGCATTTTTTCCCCTTCTCTGTGAGCTTAGACTCAACCTCAGAATCCTTCTTAACATGCCAATTGGTTGGAGCTGACATACAGATGAAAAATTATATGTACTCCCTGGGCTAAATGATCTCCTAAGGTCCTGACCAGCTTAAACATTCTGTGAACTTATGTATTCAATTCTGCTCTCTTGAGAAACACAAGTGCCTCCTCCCATGTTCACATAAAAGTACTCCAAATATTGGAGGCATATACGTGGCCCCTCCATTTTCTTTCCTTTGGGATAAACAGCTCTAGATCCCTTATCTGTCCCTCATATGTTTTGCTCTCCTGACCCTCTCTAGCCTTTGATGTTCACCCTTGGATGCAACTTTGTCCATGTCTCTCTGAAGAATGAGCCCAGAACAGAGTACAATGCTCCAAATGTGATCTGAGCTGTGCAGAATGCAGAGGATCTCTTACTCTGCTTGACGGGCATTGTCACAGGTATTCAGTGGATGAAAAATTACATTGCAAATATTGCCTAGACCTTAGGCAATTAATCACTTTCACTGATTAAGAGAACCCTAGCTTTTATATGCTCATCTTATTAGGTATTATGATTTTCATTGGGATGTATCTGCTTTTATTTATTACAATTGTTAAATCATTATTGAATTTTCAAGATGCCTTTATCTGAGGGCAGCCATACCACACCTATGGTTTATATGAAGTTTCTTGGCAACAAAACTATTCAAAATGTTTTTCTCTAGGATCTTTCTGAAATGGATGATTCTTATCTTGTCAGTGGCCAGTGGTGCAAACTTCCAGGTTAATCTCCCTTAAGACCAGCTCACTGGGTCATGCCAAGGTGGTCATCAGCAACTGTATGACCATTCATCTTTGCTTCTCTAGGAATTCCTTCATGTAAAAATTCAAATGATATCCATTGAGAGCTGCTGGACATTTCAGCTGATTTGCCTTCCATGCTCAATTTCTCTTCTAACTAAAATTGCCCACTGGGCTCTTCTAAGCCCATGGGTGAGCACTGGCTGGATTAGAGTAATTCATCGTAGGCACGCCCATGCCTTTGGTGTCCTCCTCCTGCTAAGGGATTTGCCAAACAAAGACAATAGTTTTTGGCTGAACCAATAAGATCTCCGCCTCAGAATTTGACCTGGAAGCACAGAAGAAATTTTCCAGCTGATAGAACAATGGAAAGAAACAGACACACGCTGCAGCTGAGTTACATTAATGGAAACACACTGAGTGGAGATCTGTAGACCTCTGCTGGGATCATTTCACCCACCTTGACTCTGGCTCCACTCTCTGTGGACCCCAGTCCTATTTTGGCTTCTGTTCTTGGATTTCCCTGTGATTCTACCTCCACTCGTGTTCTGATCCCATGCACACTTGTCTTCTATGGGAATCAAGATTTTCCCCCACTCCCCAGCCTCATCTCCCCCAGCTCAAGGGTCTCTCACTGTCAATCACAAAGGGTGGGCTTACAAAGGACCTAAGGCTTCAGAGATTTTATCAGATTCTCAAAGGTCTTCATAATAACAACGCAGGGAAGAACAACTGACAGGGACAACCTCATCACTTCTTCCTCACAGCCCGGGGCCATCCTTTCCTTCCTGCCAGCCAACTGTGAGTTTGGGGTGAGAAGCAGAGTGGCCCCTTACCACAGAACGTGCTCTGACATCTACTGTGTCTGCTCAAGCAGATTTTCCAATCTGGAACATATCTGTGCTAGACCCTTCTGCTATGTTCTGGGCTTCGACCAACAGCTGGGCCCTGCAGATTGTCATGTTGGATCAGGAAAGCCCTGTGTTTGGCTTGGGGCTGGGCGCGCTGGGGAAGAGGGTAGAGGTGGAGGACTTGGGGTAAGGAAGTTAGGGATGCCGCCGGGGGTCAGTTGCAGCTGGAAGTACTAAGGACCAAGGCAGACAGAGGTGACAGACAAGCTCCGAGCAGCAATCTGGTCTCAATACCAGCAGGAACCATAGCCAGGTGCTCCTGGTTACCTCACCCTCCCTGCAAGGCCCAGGCTTGACATGCTGGGATTCTTCCATGCCTTTGGCTGGAGGCAGAGAAGCTACCTCATTTACTGAAGCCTTTCTGTTGTCAGCACTTTGTCTTTGGTCTTCTGCTCAAATGGATCTTCAGATTTCCCTGTCCCTGGATATTGCCTTGTACCACTGATAGCCCATCTTAGTCCACTTCCTTATATTTGTGTCCTCTTGGTCTCTGATCATCAAAGCCAAAATTCAGACAACATTGGGATTGACCAGCATTCACTGGACTTTGGGGTTGGAGTTCTAGAAAGAACTAGGAGCCAGAAGGTACCACTCAAGGGTCCTCAAATATGAGAAAGGAGGAGATAATTAGCGGTACTAGGTAAGAAGTGAAGGACACTAGCCAAGATGAGCATAACGTCCACAGGACTCAAATCGTGGGCAGCTCAGGGTATGTACAGCCTCATCTCATTTGCACATCTTAACCTAACCACTGTGGGACACGGGAGAAATGTTACAATGTCCATTCTACAGATGAGGGCAAAGGGTTGATGATGTCCTCAAAGGTCAGGTTATTTAAGTAGAGGAACCAGTATTAGAACTAAGGTCTCATAGTTGGTCTCATGAGTTAAGCCTGAGCTAAAAGTATCTCTTTAAGTTCCCCAGCTGCTCAGAACTTATGGGCATCTCTCCAATGCCAAACTTGGATTAGCCTGACAGATGAAGGACTTGCAGTAAGGAGCTAAACATTCTCTTTTCAGGCTCTGAGAGAACTTACCCAGAAAACCCCTTTTTGCAGTCTGAAAATTCCTTGGCAGCATCTTTCTAACCTCCTCCTTGGTCCTACCATGCTATTTACATACCGTTTTGTCAGCAATTTCCCCGGTGCCCCCACCACATTTCTGAGACACGTGGGGAGATGGGGAACTAGCTAATCCCTTTTCATGCCTATCTCTAAGTCACTTTTTGTCTTGCTAAAGAATGACTATGATCACACTACCATGAAAATGGCAAATGGAGACAACTACGTGTGTTTTTAAGAAAATGCCTACTGAGGTACATTTTACTTATCAGAAAGAACAGAGAATACCTGGGCTGGATTCTGGAACTTTCCATGGTTGGCTACAGGACCATCCTATTCTATCCACCCAAGAGCAGGAGATTTCAGGTCAGTCACAGGAGCCAATTAGAACTGTCAATAACCTGCCTTCCTGTCAGGAAATGCTCCCATGTATCTCATTTAAATCCTTTAAGCTGTAGTTTGAACCTGGTTCTCCTCTTAACTTTCATACAAGAATTGTGTATTTATTTAAGGCAGTCTTTTGATTTGAATTATTTAAACTGCACATTCTATTGGCTTTGAATAATGGAAGTAATCCTACACGTTACTTATAGATCAATCCATTGTACATTCTCTGTGTGTCCTAAGATCAACTCTTCTTTTAATTGATTTTTCCCCCCCAGAATTTTGCTATTATAGTTCTCTTTATTAAATGATTTTAGCAAAATGAAAGTTCTCACATTGTGGTTTCTTTGTGCTCCATTTACCCCCCTATCTGGGGATGTGTGTTCTAGCTAATATTCAACAGGAGGGAAGTGGCACAAAGAGCCGCCTGAAATTCAACATAAACTAAAACCTTCTCACTCCATCACTGCATAGATAGTACAACATGTGCAGCGTTATTCTGAAAAACTTAAAGTGTTTTTGTGGTTGTTGAGCACATGAAGAGGAGGGGAGAGGGTGGTCATAGCAAGGTTTGAACTTTTAAGGATTTGGAGATGTTGGTTTCGAAATGGAATTTATCCTCAAATTTAAGATTATAGATTTCCTTCCAGACTGCATTTCCTTCACGTTTTAGAGAACAGTTGAAAAAGAAGTTGCTCTCCATATTTTGATTGACGTTAAAAACACTGCGAGAATAGTTTGGAACTTGATCTCTTCAAGGGAAGGACAATAATCAAACTCTAGCTTTGGCCTGCAGCTTTTCTCTCACACTTACTCAGAACTGTTCCAGGGAAAGAAATTCACAGGGAATTCTGTTCTCATATATCACTTCTAGAAGGAGAGAGAGGCACTCTCAAGAAAATTCTCCCCAAACTTCTAAATACAAAGAGAAAACATTATTTAATGAATCTCAGCCCCAAATTACTACCTCCTGTGGAATGCAATCAAATTAAATTGATCTGAAGCTGGTAGGCTTTAACAGTCAGCATTAAAAAATCACCAAATTTATTCTTTTTGCCACACAGCACCTAGTCTTCACTCAAGTTCTAGCTATATATGTCTTGTTTTGTCAAGCACATTAGAAAGATTTTACTATTTCGGTTTATAAGTTCATCTGCAAAGTTCATCTTGCTAGCAGAAGGGATCTATGAATACCAAGGACTTTGTTCTCATCCACCGTTTTTGACCATGTATTGCCACAGCACTAAAATCCCCCACCCCGTACAATCAGCTCTTTCTAAAAGGAATTCCAGGCTACCACCAACTAGCTGCCTTGTAGCTTCTGCTTCAGACACCCAAATACATCTACCTCGAAATAAAAGCCCGTCTCCTTCCTTTCTGGAGTGCATTTCCAGTCAATATCTTTTCAAATTCCCTAGACACACTCAGGCACACTTTCAAATAGAAAACAAGATTTCTTAAGAAATAGGTAGGATGTTAAATGTGCTTTCTAAAAACACACCCACTGGCACATGCATTCTCTTGTTGTTAGGTTTTATAGGAAACAGATCAGGGTAGGCATCTTCTGTCTTAGCAAATATCAGATCAGTGATATTAACCCCATGGGCGCCAGGTGCTAGTGTACTCTCTCCACCCCTGACCTTACTTCCTTGTAGCTCTGGCAATCCAGTTCTTAAATACTGGTAGCAGAATTAAAAAATAAATGCCTTTGATTTTAAAAAATCATCCATTTTTGCCTTCTCATCAATCTAAAGAATTGTTGCTGTTGTTTTAAAAACAAAACCTCTTTAAAGCTTTGGTAATAAAAGATGCAGGGGAGACAGCTGGGTGAGCAGACTGGCCCAGGAAGCCACTAACACTGGTCTGGAGCTGTCAGGTGTGAGCCGTATGGCTCTCCCAAACAAAAGGCTGTCCTAATCAGAGCTGCCAGTGCTCCCTGAGTCTCTATATGATCTCTCCTCTTGTCCCAACTCCAAAAACAAAACTGGAAATCTCATCCTGTTCGCCTTCCGGGTACATCCGCAGTCTGGCTCTGGGAATTTGCATGGTTTATTGCCTTGAATGATCTTGTATCCCTGGCTACCTTAGCCAGGAATGTTGACTGAAACCCAGAGAAAGTCCCCAGATTCTCTAGAATAGAAAAAAGAAAGCCCTCTGCGCCTTACCTTGCAGGCTGAAACTTCTTCCCGAGGACTAAGTCAGAAGGAAGGACTGATTTCTTTAAGCAGGAGCACACAGCAAGAGTGCAGGCAGGCAGGCAGCCTAATAATACACACTGCTCTATTCAATAAAACTCCAGACCGCCCTTCCTTGGCCCCTCCCAGAAGTCCATGCTAAGTGAACACATATCCTCTATGTTTACAGTCGGCAGGCGGTGGTATGCATTGTCCTGTAGTTTTTCTAATAGGCAGCCAATGACGCCACCCGGGCCAAGGTGGATGCAGCCTGCCTGTGGAGATGCCTGTCATTCCCTAGGCATGCTCAGGAAATCACTCATCAGAAAAACCAAGACCTAAAAAGCTCTGAAACTGCGTGCAGGCTGCCAAAACCAGCCTGCTCCATGCCCTTTTTTGGTTATCCTTAGCAGGGCCTCTGGAAGTGGATCCATTGTCAGGAACGATCATAAGAAATGTTAATCTTGGAGAAAGAGGCTGTCTTGTAGAACACAAATGGAGCTTTAAAAAGAAAGCACAGTCTATGAAACAAAAAGTTAACAGTAGATAGGTTTATTGGAGGTGGGGGATGGGGAAGGCTTTTTAACAGAGGGAGCCTTGGTAGTGTATTTTCTTTTCAAAGTAGTTGCACGTACAAAATGAATTTAAGTAGTTATGCAATTCTAAAACCTGAAATGGGCAGGACCCATTTAGTTTGCTGTGCAGACCAAATTCCAGCCCGAAAGAGGCACAAGCTCCTCCAAAATTTGTCTACATGTGTTATAAAAACAACCAATCCGCCCCCTCCCACCAAAAAAAAAAAAAAAAAAAAAAGCGTTAGGTCTTTTTTAGTAGGCAGCATTGGCCAGAATAAACCTAGGGCCAGGCACTGCTAGGCAGGGTCCTACAGTCTTGAATGTTTATTCTCACTGGTTTTCCACATTGCCTCCCTCTCGTACTTCCTCTTATTTCCTCAGATTTAGCAATAGGGAGATAGTGCTACAAATTGCTAGAAATTGATGCATGACAGAGAGGGTGTGAAGAGACCCAGCACCTGCTTTGGGGCTGTTGTAAACAAATTTGTATGTGCACAGACGTGACAATGTTCAAGTGACTTCTTGAAAGAGCTCTAACCAACTCTTCATTGGTAAGGTGTGTGCTATGATAGGGTCAGACTTAGGAGATGCTGAATGAGAATGCAATTAACCGGCCCATGCATGCATATGATTGTGATATTGTCCTTCTCATATAGAATTCACTCAATTAGTGCTTAATTCAATTAAAAAAAAAAACAAGCTTTTTTTGAGCACCTACCATTTGTTAGGCCTGGAACTACGTGCAAGATGTATGTCTCATTCTTGTAATTTGGAAACTATTTCATCACTAACCGAGAAGTTTTAAAATATTTTCCCTGGCTAATTACAAGTCCAGACGCTTGGTCTTCAAAAATTTGAGGTTTTACTGTATAAGCCTTTCCCTATTTATGGAGATCTCACTTAGAAATGATCTCCATTTAGGAAAAAGTCCCTTCCCTTTGTGCCTCATTCAGAACACTTGGAAAGTGACTGATCCACATGAGTGGTTTCCTTCTTCAGCCTTCCAGCATTAACAGGTTATGCAGAGGACTCAATGTCAACTCTCTACACCCGTCTCTTTCTTGGGAAGGCTGCTCCGTCTCCTCTTCCTGACTGCTACTGCTGCACAGCCAAAAACAGCTACAGCTGAGGCTACCAGGCAGCGGGAGAGGTGAGTTTCGGGCATCTCAAGTTAAAACCCAGAGTGCACTTTCCCAGAGAAACAGAATAAATAATGTTCGGTGGGAATAATACAGTCGACGTTGCATTTCAAGTACACTGTGGCTCAACCAGGCATTTGTGGAACACCACTGTTTATAAAATTGTTCCTATGGGAAAATGTTTCCGATCCCAAATAAATGATTTAGAAACAAACTTTTGGAACACGGCCAGTTTTGCGTTGGAGACATACCATATCTCAACAGGTTGTAAAGATAGAAAAATACTCTATAGTCTGGTAAACTGCTGAACTTGAAGACATTGTAGCACAGACATCGGGGAGTTTTGAAAACAACTCATTTGGAAATGTCTGTGTGAAGATATGACCTATGTCCAGAGACATTCCGGGCACGTGATCTCTGTCCGGCCAATATCGTCCATAACTCGGTGAGGCCTGTTTGGAAGGGCTATTTTCCGCAGCCACTGCTGATTATACCGTTATATCCTGAGCAACATTCTCCTCACTTGTATGAGCAATGCCCTTTGGTTGAACAGCATCAGGGCATAATTTGGAACCTATGAATAAAGTAAGAACCAGCTTTCTAGAAGAAAGAAAAATTGTGCTACAAATAGGGAAAATATTATCAACAGGAAATGTGAAGGGACATGCATTTTGCATGGTTTTTTACAAGATAAATGGCTAAATATTTTTGGGTTATGTCTTTTGAAAAAATAAGTATGTTTCCCTAGATAAATTCAGGATATACAGGGTATAGTGGGTGAGCACCCATTCGGCCTGTTTTTATGCATTTGAAAATGGACTTATTGTAAAGGAACTATATAGTTGGAAGAATAATTTAACAAATTCCATGTATTATACACCATGATACAGAAAAATTCTTTTTTCTTTGTCTTTTTATGTTTTTTAAAACAAGCAAGAATATAAAAAAGAAAGAAAAGGGAATAAAAGGAAAAAAATGTATATGGTGCCTAATCTCTGCCATGAGAAACTTTACTTTCATAGTATTTATTCTTTCCAGAGGTCATTTGTAAGCAGCTGAAAATACACAGGCTTTATACAGGAAATTTCCGTGGAATATATTTCCCATTTGGATCATCCCAGATAAAGAATAGCTTGTCTTTCACAGGATTTATCTACCTAATCAAACCATAATGAATCTAAAGAGACATCTGGAAATATCTGGATGATTCATTGTATGTTCTGAGTTCCAACTGAGTGTTTGCTGTCATGTAGCAATTATATTTTGCTTGTGTTTCAACTTAGGAAAAGGAAAAACAGGCCATACTTTTTTCGTTCAAAATTAGAGTCACTTCACTTAGTTCATGAAAAATATACATCCTTCCAGCTTAAAATATCTATTTTATTGAATAGAAAAGAGGGTTTGAAACTTTTAAAAGGCACCCCTACTCACATTCTTTTAGTCAAACGAAACCTTTCCTGACACCCTGGTTTTTAAAACAATAAAAGCAGACCGTAAGAATCTTAATATCAAACTTGGACAACAAAGTACAAAAAAAAATAGAGAATTTGGATTAAGTGCACTTATGAACCTAGATAAAAAAATTAGAAAACTGAATCCAATAGCATAAAAAAAAAAGACCAATGCAGAGATGGTTCACAATCTGAAAATCTATTGAAATATAATATACATTAGCAGTTTAAAATTAAAACTAAATAAATAAAGGAAATAGAAAAAAGAAATACCATCTCAATAGATAAAAAATAATACTTCGTAAAATTAGTAATCATTTATAGATTAAAAAGTCTCTTAGAAAACTAGGAAGAGAATCTTTATAAACATAATGGCAGACATTTACCAGAAATCTATAGCAAACATCATGTTTAATGATAAAATGTTAAAAGCATTCCCATTATAAACAATGAAAAGACAAGAATGACTATTATCTCTTCTACAACTAAAAAAATGTGCTGGATCCCTACCCAAGACAAAAAAAAAAAAAAGTAGAGAAAAGAGCTGTTGGGATTAGAAAGAAAAACAAATGTCTTTATTTGCTATATGATTATCTGTGTAGAAAATTCAAGAGAATCTACAAATCTATCAGAACTAATAGAAGAGCTTGGAAAGATTGTTGTAATTGCATTCAAGATGCAAAAATCCAGAGTTCCTGTAACCAGCCATCTCTAATTTTTAGATATATTGGAAAAATATGTTATCCCTAATAATAACAAAAAGTGTACACTACCTGTATGCAAGAAAGTTACAAAACCTGATTTAAGGACATAAAAGCCTTAATAAATGGCAACATATACCATCTTCACGAATGGAAATACTCACAATTGTAAAGATGTAAATTCTCCTCTAAGTAATCTATACATTCATTATTCTAGTTAAAATCTCCAAATGACAAATTGTAGAATTTGACAAAATAATAGTAGATATGACAAAGTAAAGATCTAAAAATAGGTAAGGAGATTTTTATAGAGCAATTCTAATTTAGATAAATGTTATTGGCACAAGAATACTCAAATAGATCAACAGAATAAAGGAGAAAGCCTAGAAACAAGCCCAAGTATATATGGCAATTTTTTAAATAATAGAGGAAGTAATATAAATTAGAAGGGTAGATTATTCTATTAATAGTAGGGTTACAATCGATTATGTGGGAACAATAAACTTAAATTCAAAATTCCTACCCCACACTAAAATAAACTAGGTTACATAAAAAACAAAACTTGGAAATGAATAGAAAAAAATCAAAAGTGAATATTTTTACCATAGGGTAGGGAATATTAAAAAAACCTGAACTTATAAATGAGAAGACTGATAAATTTGAGGATATAGTTAAACATAGAAGATCAAAGAGCAACATTCGTTTATTTCTGCTCCTTCTCCAAACCTCACCAAAATGATAGTAAAGAATGTAAAAATCATAAATAAATCTTACACAGCAAAGAGTACTGGAAAGGAATCAGCAGGAGTCTCGATGTTAGCCAAATTTTGGAATATGGAAAATGGACGGATGGTTGATAATTGACTTAACAGAGTTGAAACACTGAAATCTGGCCCTGTGAATTGGGATGCCAACAAGAAAGAAGCTGATTTAAGCCTCAGAACTAGGAAAAATTCAGGATGTGGAAGCCCTGGGCACCTCCGAAGGTGAGCTGTAGAAGGGAAAACAGGTTTGGTTGAAAATCTGAGTAAGGAATAGTTTGAAGCCTAGATATCCTCCTCTACCCCCACACAACCAGGTGAATACCCCTCTCTCACCCAGACAGAAAACTGGAAGTTTATTCTGTTTGTTCTCCGAAAAGAAGTGCTGGACTCAGAGGTGCCAGGCAAAGCAGTGAACAGGGAAGAGGCTGTCTACTGAACATATTTTATTTTTAATTAATTATTAAATATTAAAAATATTTATTTTTAATTAATTAATCAATGGAGTCCCACTCTGCTGCCTAGGCTAGAGTGCAGTGGCACAGTCATAGCTCACTGCAGCCTCCAACTTCTGGGCCCAGGGAATCCTCCCGCCTCAGCCTCCTAAGTAGCTAGGGCTACAGGTGTGTGTCACTACACCCACCTAAGTGCTAAATTTTTTGTAGAGATGGGGTCTTGCTATGGTGCCCGGGTTAGTGAAAACAAATGTTTAAGAGAAAGTCACTGACACTGAAACATTCCCAGTCTCCTAACCCTGCAGGGCTCCTAGGACATGAATAGTTAGGTTTGTAATCTGAAGACAGGAAACTGGAGGATTCCACTCCAGGGAAACTGACATGCCCATGGCAAAAGATCTATAGGCACAGACATTTGAGGGACCAACGAAATGTCTGGTTTGTTGCCTAACACGCTTTAGTGAGCCCGTGTACAGCAACTTCCAATCAGCTGCTTAGAACCTCACTCTTAGATACGAGCATCAAGTCAAGGGAGGAGAGAGTAGAACAAGCAATAGAGAAAGAAACCTGGAGGAAAGAAAGATAGGGTTGGAAATGGAAGAAAACTTGGAGAAAACTATAATTACAATTCTCAGGGAGATAAGAGAAAATATTTTATTCATGAAACAAGAAGAAGATGCTTTAAAAAGTCACTTTCAGAGAACAGGAAAGAACTCTTATAGATAAAAAAATACGAAAGAAATTTACAAAAATCTTCAAGAAATGGAAGATAAAGTTTAGAAAAATTTTACAGAAAAACAGAAGAAAAAGAAAAAATGGAAAAGAGGAGAGAAAAAATAAAAACATTAGAGAATTAATAAAAACTTCAACACCTGAACGTACATGTAAAAGAGGACAGAAAAAATAATGAGAAGGAAATGATCAAAGGAAGTAATAAATAAGTCTTCTCAAAACTGAAGGACACAAGTTTTTAGATTCAAAGGGCTCATTGGGCCAGTTCAATGAATTAAAACATATTTCACTCTGAAGTTACTAAGTTCTCAAGGTTATATGAGCCATCCAAAGGAGGGGGATAAATGCTGGGGTAGGGTGGAAACTAGAAACCAAGAAGGAAGACAAAAACCAGGAGGCAGAGGATGAAAACCCAGGAGAGAGGTGAAAGGTTGTCCCATGGTGATGGTGAGAGAAAATCCCAGGACAATATTTGCATAGCTAGTTGAGAAGGCACCCCTGGATGTTTGAGCCAAGGACTCCAAGAAGGAGGCTTTAAGGAAAAGTCAAGTAGATAGATTCCCCAATATATTCTTGGGGAAAACACTTGTGATAGGTACACAGAAAACAAGTAAATGGAAGATTGAGGTCATTATTATTTCAGAAAAAAACAAAACATTTGTGCAAGAAAGGAAAAGTAACCATTGGACACTATACAGTTCAGTTGTGAGAAACATTTACACAATCATAATAATGCAAATACCACACATTGATTTCACCAAAGCAAAGATGATGTCATTAGATTCAGAGGATAGTGGGCAAGAACATGCGAGCAGGATGACGGTGGATAAGAGAGCTAAACCTTCATTTCGTTTAGAAAGAAATCAATAGATAATGTCTTCTATGGAAAATTTAATAAATAGCAGAATTAGTATGTTATTTAGGAATACAGAAATATATCCCTAAAAGAGCAACAAAATAGTTCATTCATTCCTTTGTTTGTTCACTGGACAAATATTTATTGAGTTTCTAGCACATGCCGGGGCCTGTTCTAGGCGTTGCGAACAAAATACATTTTGATGGAGGGAGGCAGATAAACACATTAACTAATACACAAATACATAATGTCAGGAAGTGGTAAGTGCCATAAAAATATAAAAAAGGGTGAAGAAGTCGAGAGAAACAGGGAAGTCTTTTCTGAAGCAGGTTTTCAATAGAGACGCGAATAAAGCGAAGGAGGCAGCAGTGAGAACACACGAAGGAAAAGCATTTCTCATGGCAAGAACAGCAAGTGCGTATTAAAGGGATAGCAAAGAGTCCAGGGCGGTTGAGGAGCAGTGACAGCCAATGGCCAGATCGGATCACCCAGAGCCTCATAGCTGTGGTAAAGGCGTTGGGTTTTGTTTTCTAAGTAAGGTGGAAGGTCACTGGAAAAATTTGAGCCTAGAGAAAAAAATCACTGTGGCTGCCTGCGTAGAGCAGGTGACAAGATTGTCAGGCGACATGTGTTGGCTTGGACCATGACAGTATTGCTTGGGGGGCTGAGAAAGCATTGAATTTGGGGTACATCGAGAGTCATGGATGGTTTGGATGAGGGATGTGAGAAAAAGAGAGGCATCCAGGATGTCTCCTCTTATGGTCTGCTGTGTAAATGGCAGTGCTATCGAATAAAATGGGACCCCGAGGGAGACAGATTTTCACGGAGGGGTGGAAATCATATCAGACCCACTTTAAGCATATTAGGATGCCTATGAGACGTTCAGCCCACACGAGAAGAGGGAGTCTGATACACAATCTGGTGTTCAGGGCAGGGGGCCAGGGTGGAGATGCACATTTGAGAGTCACCAGTTCTCAGACGGCATTTACAACCAGGAAGAAGTTACCCGAGGGAGTGCAGTGAAGAGTGGAGATGGGGGAACTGACACCCAACATTACAGCCCAGAAAAGGAGACTGAGGAGGAGCCAAGAGCCATTGCTTGGAGGCAGCACCAGTTCCAGGAAGGGGTGGGGTGGAGGATGCCTGCTTTCTGTTAAAAGCCACATACCATTACTTGACTTTTAAAATAATGTAGCTTGTGATAGATTGGATTATTGTTGCCAGCTATTCACTACCTCTTTTAATGGGATTAAATACTCATATTCTTCGCCACTTATCTTTGCAGCACTTTCAGGAGGTGGACTGGACCATGTGATTTGCTGTAACTGGTGCAAGTTGGCCAGGGGCGATGGTGTACCTGTCCCCAGTGGAGGCTTTAAGAGGCATCACGTGTTTTGTTTTCGCCTTGAGCATCTGCCCTTTGCCACGATAACAACATGCCCCATGCAGTGGGTCGAATGGTGCTCCCCTCGCCCCATGACATGTTCATCCAGAACCCGTGACTATGACTTTATTTGGAATTAGGGTCTTTGCAAATGTAATTAAGTTAAGGATCTGAAAATGAGGTCATACTGGATTACCCAGGTGGACCCTAAATCCAACCACAAATGCCCATATAAGAAAAAGAGAGAGTGAGATTTGAGACACACAAGACACAGAGAAGTAGGGGGTGTGCAGACACGGGCAGAGACTGGAGTGACATATGTACCAGGCGGGGCATGCTGAGGACTGCCAGTGCCCACCAGAAGCTTACAGAGAGGAATGGGATGGAGTCGCTCTCGGCGCCCCAGAAAAAGCTAACAACCCTATTGACGCCTTGATTTTAGACTCCTGGCCTCCAGAACTGTGAGAGAATAAACATGTGTTGTTTTAAGGCACCTAGTTTATGGTAATTTGTTACAGCGGTGCAGAAAACTAATATACCCCAGAGAGTGGCTGCTCTTCAGCTTGGCTTCCAGAAAGAGGAGACACACAGAGCTGTGCTGGGCCCGTGAGATCAGCTGAGCCTGGCAGAATTTTACTTACCCAAACCTCATGTGAAGGGAACAGGAAATAAATGTTTGTTGTTGTAAGGAGTTTGGAGCATTTTTTTTTTTTTTTACAAAGGAAAAGCTAACTAATATTTCTAAATATTAAGAATTAAACTAGAAAACAAAGATTGGTTACATCAAGATGTAAAACCTTCGGTTCAACAAATGCCACCATATACAAAGTGAAAAGACAAACTAAGAGAAAATTTTCAATGTATAAGACAAAGAGCTAGAATCCAGAATATCAAGGAATACCTACAAATCAATTGAGAGAGAGCGAGAGAGAGAGAGACAGAGAGAGAGAGAGAGAGAGAGAGAGAGAGAGAGAGAGAGAGAGAGAGAGAAATAACCCATTCATTTGGGGCACAGGATAAAACAATCCACAGAAAACTGCAAAGGTCCCAAACCCTGAAATGATGCTAAACCTCATTAGTAATCAGGAAAATGCAAGTTAAAACAGTGACACTAGATCACATCCACCAGATTGGTAAAGGAAAGAAGTATTTAATATAGCAAAGCTAAATATTGTTCATGAAGTGCAGAAACAAATCCTTTTTTTTTTTTTTTAGAGACAGAGTCTCACTGTGTTGCCCGGGCTAGAGTGCCATGGCGTCATCCTAGCTCACAGCAACCTCAAACTCCTGGGCTCAAGCGATCCTTCTGCCTCAGCCTCCCAAGTAGCTGAGACTACAGGCATGTGCTACCATGCCCGGCTAATTTTTTCTATATATTTTAGTTGTCCGATTAATTTCTTTCTATTTTTAGTAGAAACGGGGTCTCGCTCTTGCTCAGGCTGGTTTCGAACTCCTGAGCTCAAGCAATCCGCCCACCTTGGCCTCCCAGAGTGCTAGGATTACAGGCATGAGCCACCGCGCCCAGCCCAGAAACAAATTCTTATACATTTTGGATAAGAAAGTAAATTGGTACATTCACTTTGTAGAGTGATCTGGCAGTATCTAGTGACATCCAGCATGTGATCCCATTTTAAGGTCTATTCTCTTGGGAAACTCTCACACTCTTTAGCAAGGAGACAGGTCAAAGAGCATTAGAGCATTGTCTACAATAGCAAAAACATTGGGAAAAGGTCCCAATAGCAATCAGCAGGGCAGAAGCTACATAAACGATGGTATAGATGGAGTATTATATAGTAGCTAAAATGAGCTAAATGAACTAAATGTACCTGGATCTCAAAAACATATTGAATGAAGACAAAAACAAAAGAAAGTTTCAACTGGAACGATTCTATCCATATGAATTATTTATGGATACATGTGGACTAGAAACACACCAAATTCAAGATAGCTGCTGGCTGTAAAGAGAGAGAGAAGATAATGATACTGGCCATGAAATTAAGGAGTTTAAAATATATCTGCAATGTATAAAAGAATGTCTGAAGCAATTAGTACCAAAATTATTACATTTGCTAATTCTGCCAAGCATGTGTACAGGTGTTTATTGCATTATCCTTAAACTTTCACATTTTTTATTTTTTAAAAAGACTACTATATAGATGAGATATTCTCTCCCCAGGGCACTAACCCAGAAAGGCCACTCCCCTTCCTTGTCCTAAAGACCGGTAGTGCAGCTTGCTCAGGGTCAGCCCCGACTAGCAGGAGAGTGGACCTGCCTTGACTGTGACATCCTTACCTTGGTCACACATTTGACACCGTAACATCAATAGTGACTCTTTAAGGGCTAACAACATAAGCCTGCCTTAGCGCCTTGGTGATGGTTACTTTATTAGCAGGGTGTGGATGAAGCAAGAGCCTGCACGGACCCATTTTGATGGGGCTGTTCTTTGGGGGCACCAGGTGGTAGAAGAAGGGTATTGGGGGTCTGGGATCAAGGAGAGGACCTGGCAATGTGGAAAGAGGGTGTAATCAGAGAAGACCCAGCGTAGACGAAGGAGCTCCCGTTCTCCATTTCCACATCCCCTCAGCCTCCCTGCAGGAAACTTCTGTCTACTTATTTCTTGAGCTAGAGAGGATGACTGGATATTTATGTGGTTTCCACGCTTCCCAGTCCACCCATATTCATTGCTGTTGGATTTGCTCCCCACTCGGAGAAAGCAAAGAGATTCCATCTATGAGAAGTTTCTCTCAGTCTGCAGTGGGTATCTGAGTCACACACAGCTGTGACAGGATTCTTCTCAGACAGTTTTGTTCATTCATTCATTTAACCAGCGTCTGAGCATCTGTTATCTGCAAGGCTTAGTGTTAGGCTCTGTGCCTTTTATAGTCTTGTCAAAACACCGCGTCTGCCTTTAAAGAACTGTTGTTTGAATGGGGAAGCTCTGACAAGTGCACAAGATGGACTCCAGGACGGCAAGCCCTAAGAGAGGCCGCCATGCTCTGCACGTGTTCACCCAGCTGTGCACGTTTCCTGTTCACGCCTAGGCAAGGCGTCTGAAATCCAACCAAGACCATGTGGTGAGGCCTGGCCTCCCCTCCTGACCAGAAAACACACCCTTCACTCATTTCAGAAAAAAAAAAAAGAAAGCCAATCTCATAATTGGCTTTGCATTGCAGGCATACTTGTGAGGGGTGCAAATAAGAAAACATTTAAAATATTTGATCTATTTTGGGTGAGGTTCTGTAGCTTTGGCCTTGCAGACTGTCATCTGAGAGGCAAGAAGGCAGCAATTGCTCTTGGGGGATAGACTATTTTTAAGACTGGAAAAAAGAGAAAACATATTTTCAAAGAGATTGCTGAGTCTGGTACTAACTGGGGAAAGGTGGCTGTTTGGACTAAGCAAACTAAATATATAACATAGATGAGTCTAACCGCCAACCAAGCTGTGCCGGAGCTTTGATCAGTTTACGTGGGGTGGGGGTGGGGGGAGAGAGAGACCACGCTGAAATGCTTTTGCAGCTGAGCCTTTACTGTGCTGTTCAATTTCATCTCACCTCATGCTCTAAGGCTTGGGGGAAAATACCTTTGACTGACTCTTGTTTCTTCTCACTTCACTCTTCTCTTTTCTTTTAGTGTCAAATTTCTCTGAATGAATGATGAGTTTACGATGCAGTGCCCTCCCCTTCTTCCTTGACTTCACGTCTTCATTCCCGGTCATTTTGTCTTCGGCTTCCCTCCCTCCTCCGAGCAGTTCTGTCTGCGATCCTTGCAGAGCTGAGCCTTTTTGCCGTCCCCACGCCCCACGCTCCCCAACTCCTCTTGTTCTCTCTTTGTCTTTGGTGGCTCCTGACACCAGTGTCCCTGGCCTGTCGTCCTACCTCTCTGGCCTCTTCACATTTTCTACTTGTGTTTTCTCTTCCCCAAATGTGGGCATCCTCCAGTGCCCAGGCCTCACCTCTCCCTTTGAGACCAATAATACCTACTTCCCAGGACAGATGTAAGAATTAAATGAGATGAAATGTCTGTGAAGTTGCTTTGTGAACCAACTGCTTGTTTATTTATTCATGCGACAAATGTTTATGAAGTACCGTCTCTGTACCAAGACTTTTCCCAGTCCTGGGAATGCAAGGATATTATATAAGATGCTGTACCTGCCCTTCTCCTAAAAGGGGTTTGCCTTTTGCTGGCAGACAGACATGGAATCCCGTAAGTACAGTAAAGTGGGGCAGGTTTCTTGTAAGAGTTCTGGGCAGTCGGGGTCACCCTGGGCAACTGAAGAGGAAGAGGTCATTTCTATCTTAATAGGGTTTAAAAAATTTTTTTCATTTGTTCACATGTTTTCTACAATTACCTCTTGTGGAATGACAACTAACATGCATCTTTAGCCCTGACCTTTTGATTTCATCATGAATTAATGGCCTTGCTCATAAACTTTCAAGATTATCTTACTACCAATAGGAGAAAGTCAAAGCTTGGCTGAGTATTTTGGGGTAATCTATGATCCCCCTCTGCTTGCCTTTCCTATGATCCCCAACACAAACCCTCCCCCCGCTCCCATCTGCCCAGCACCCCCCATCATGGAGTGCACTCCCTGCCTCAGTGACTTCAGTCTCATTGTTTTCGCCTTCAAGCTTGCCTGAAGCTAGGACTTCCCTACCTTCCAGAAAATGCTTCTCAACAAAGTGTCCCTAAAAGTCCATACATGGAAAGTTCTGTTTGATGCATGCCTTGTATTCATGGGTGTGTGGGAGGACTGTGTCCTCAGTTCCCCTCCCCCAGACACCTGCACCTCTTAATCAGGGTAAAAAGATGCATGTTAGGTGAAGCTTCAGCTGGCACCAGCTCCAGACCCACCGGAAAGCCATCTCTAAATTCCCAGCACTCAGTTCATACCCTTTCTTGCACTACCTATAATCCAACAAGTGCAGTCAGACCCTCTCATTTTCTCTTTATCATTAACTGATTTGAATTATTTGATTTGATTGTATTAAAGCATATCCATCCTATTTCCCTCACTAGATTAATTAATTAATGGCTAGTTAATTAATATTTGATTGAGTGATGGCTAATTCATTAGTAATTAATTAATCAATTAATAATTAGCAAATATTTCTTGAGTGGCTGTTATGTGCTGTCAACTCTATTCGGTCCTAGTAGCATAGTGGTGAACAAGACAAACATGGAACTTTTAAAAATAGTAGCCATACTGTGAAATCACCAGCCATATATCGTACTCATTTATATTTCTGTCTTTCCACTGCCTTTTTGAGCCAGAATTTAAAAATGCAAAGAAAATATTAAGATATCTTGACAAAAAATTATTTATGTTCAATTGTACACAAATCCAGTACCAAAACTGAAAATCCAAGTCAGTGCCTGAGGAATAGTGAGTGTGGATTTGGGTCTAGGCCAGGAACCCTGGAATCTCATTGTTGCTACCCTAATTAAGAGGTGCAGGTGTCTGGGGGAGGGGAACTGAGGACGCAGTCCTCCCACACACCCGTGAATACCAGGCATACCTCAAACAGAACTTTCCATGTATGGACTTTCAGGGACACTTTGTTTATATGCATCTTCTGGAAGGTAGTAGCTGGGTTAACGATAACAAACTCGTGGGTATGGCTAAAGGTTGATTTGGAAACTAGAGTGCCAACTAACTAACATAAAGTAGGAAATATAACCTGAGAGAGAGAACTGAGGTAGGTGGCCATTTTAACCAAGGCTCCTGTCCAATGTCTAGACCCCCTCGGAACACAGAGGAGGAGGTTTTAGGGAAAGTTTTGACCCAGAGCCCAAGAGGCTGGCCAGTTTGGATGGACGATTCCAGCCATCTGTGGTGGCTGATAAATTGCCCCTCCTCCTTAGGGATATTTCTGTGTGAAGAACTAGACCCCATAGCTGGGAGAACGTCTTCTCCCTAAAATAATACTGGAGGAATATTGTTATATTCTTCTTTCTGAAGCTTTAAAACACCAGCCTTCTCTTTGCCTGCCATCTACATTGCATTGCCTTCTTTCAAGTTAGGGATCTCACGTTTATGTATTATTTTTATTTTAATATCTCCTGGTGTTCTATATGAATCTATCTCCTTAGAAAGACTATCTCCAAAGCACTCTGTTGAATGGATAATTTTGGGGAAGTTTTTATTTAAATTGATTATTCACAGTATATGGCTCAGATAGACAGATATAGATGATAGACAGATAGATAAAGGTATAGATGTAGATATAGGTGAGCAACTACTCATCTCCGTCTCCCAGCACCTGGTATAAGGCCTAGGATAAAATGTTATGGAATGAAGGAATTTTAGAGAATTTTAACTTTCTGATCTAATTTCCAAATGTTGCGATTCTTCTAAATTTCTTAATTTGGGAACTGTTAGCTAGAAGGGCTTTCAGCAACTCTCCCAATCCAGCACTCTAACACTCCTCCCCTCCCCTGAAGAAAACCCACGCGAGAGATTGCTCAGGTTCAAAGACGCTGGTCTACATCATCTAGGCGCTTGGGTCTAAAGCCTTAGAGTGCATCTATTTGGGGTCAAATGCTCTCCCTTTACCAGGCTGGAGTAGCAAGGAGAGCTGGGGCTACACTCACTGAGGACAGTGCCTGGCCATCCTATTTTCTACTCCTTTCTTCACACACTTCCTCTTCATTTTGGTGCCTGGTGTTGTCCAACTAAGCTCACTTGGGGGATAGCCTGGATTTGGGGCCAAGGCTCCAGCTGACAGGGAAGGTGCTCCTTCTCTCAGCACTGGCCTCTGTCCATATTTCTTCCCTTGCGAAACTCACAAAAAAGAGTGCCTGATGGTGTGGATCCAATTTGGGGGTTGCCAGGTCGCTGCTAAATAAATACCATCACTTTAAGACGATTTATAAGCTTCAAAAACTTGGTCGCAAATATTTTGAAAATAATAATAAATATAAATCATGGTAAATATCTATCTCTGTTATTTATTTATTTAGCACTTTTCTTCCAGCAAGTTGTGCCACCCATATTACCATCGTTTTTCTTTTATATATCCCCGTAAAGTGAACTGGAAAATATTATAATGTTCATTTATGGGAAGCCACAGGTTTAGTAACTGACATCGGAATACAGAAAGAGTTCTATCTAACACAGGAAGAGTACAGATTACAAGTTAAGCAACTTGAATAAGTCATTTAATCTCTCTGAGTTTTAGTTTTTGCGTTTGTAAAGTAGCTGCTTCACAAGAGTTGAAATGAAGATCAAATAGATTAATAAATGTGAACATGCTTTGTAAACTAAGAGGTACTTAGCTATGAGTTATTGCCAGCACAAAACTGCGATTAAAACCCAAGTAGCCTTCTGACTTCCTGCTTTATTTTTTAACTTTAAACAACTGTAATTTTTCTTTCTATGAGACCTTGAACCTCAATAGATTATGGAACAGTGGTTTCAGCCACCACAGAACTTTTTCTGATACTTGTCATTCCAGAGAAATTGGTGAAATTCCACTGAGCACAGAGAGAAAAACACTAAAGTTTTTCTTAAACGTCAGAATAGGATATCTTTTGGAAGACCGGGTCGGAGTAGGGCATTTTGGATGGGGAGAAGTAAAAATAAAACTTTGTGAAGAGCCAGCTTTAGGTAGACAAATTCGTTTTCAGAACTCTGTTTTTCTCACTTCTAATGTCCTAAAGACCTAGTCTGGACCGATCACATGATATCCACCTTTTTACCATTTGCTGTCAAAGCCTGACTATGCCAAGACCTGTTCTCTCAGAGACCTGCTCTAGATGCGACTAACTGATCAGTACTGAGTTGCTAATGCTCAATGATGTTTAGTGTTTTGCTCTATCTAAAAAAAAAAAAAATTGCATTCTGGAACTTTGAGATTTTTTTTTTGTTTTGTTTCATTTTCTTCATAACACCCTCTTGTCTCATGTCTCCCCACTGTAGGCAACCATCCTATTCTGTTTACGGTGCACTTTTGCACTGCACATCTTCCAAAGTTTAAGTATCATTTTGTATGCATTCATTTTTAATTTCTGTAAATGTATTGTGTTATACGTCATTCTGTTTCTTATTTTTCTCACTAAATGCTATGCTTTTCAAATCCAAAAACAAAAGCAGAATTTGTCTTGATAGGATCTTCACTTCTTCAAACTCAAAAGAGATCCTATAATAGGGAAAACTTGGGTCAGTGTGCAAGTTGTGGTAAAAATACTTTGGAACCAAGGGATAGGACCCTCTTTGCATCCTTCAGTTTCCTCCCTCTCCCTTCTGCCTTTAATTTGCACCATATCCCGCTGCTGTTATCTTGCTTAGATCATATCACTGCTCATGATTTTCTGCATCCGACTGGTCTCCCTACTGTTCTGCCTCCCCATCCCCAGCCCCACCCTCGGCTCAGTCTTCTTCTGCAGCTAGAACTATACAAACAGGGTGGTGTCACTTCCCTACTGAAAACTCTGCTTTGGTTTCCCATCACACTCAGGATGAAATCCTACAAGTCCCTCTCTGATCTTGCCCTTCCATCTCTCAGAGTTCAGCTCATGCCACTCCATCCTGTCCCTCTGCTCTAGCCAGAGTGGCCTGTGGCTATTCCTACAACACAACGTGCTCACTGCTGCTCTGACCCCTCATTCGTGCTGTTTCTCCTGTCTACACTGCTCTTCCCCTGCAAAGATCTCCGAGACTCTCCCCTGCACTTCCTTAGATTTCCGCTGAACGCCACCATATCAACGAGGCCTCATTGACCCTGCATGAAATGAGAACCATCCCACTCGTGACACTGCTCATGCCCCACCCTGAGTTCTCTTTCTTCTGGGCATTTATCACCACTTGACATATTACATATTGAATCTGATTACACGTCCATTGACTTCCCTCCACCCTTCATGGGAATGGAAGCTCCTCGAGGGCATGTTCTTTGTTTTATTTGCCGCTTCATCGCCAGCACTCTTTCTTGGCACTTGGTAGGTGAATAAATGAATGAATGATTCATGGATAAAGTTTAGTCATATACAAAGAACTGACTAGGCCAGCTCTTAACAATCTAGCTCCTGGTCATCTGTCCAGCAACATCTTCGTCATCCCTCCGGACACATCCTCCACCCCCGCCCACACAGGCACACTCACCCTTCACGCTGTGCTCCGACCAGATTAAAATGTTTTCCATTTTCTTCAATGTGCCTTGCTCCTTCTTGTGCTCAGGTTTCACACATACTGTTCCCTCTGCCTTGAACACTGTTCCTCCACATCTGTGTCTGGACGGCTCCCCTCAGGCCGTCCCCTAGGAAATCTTTCTGACTGCCCACGTCTGAGTGAAGGGCCTCCCAGCCCCACACGGTGAACTTCGAACATCGTTGCGCTGATTTTGCTCTATTGCCATTGCCTCTTTGCTCGTCAGTATCTACCTCGAACTTTGAGCCTCTTGAAAACAGGGGCAGGCCTATCTTTTCATTAATATCACGATCTCTGCAGTGCCCAGGAGAACACCTCAATAAATATTTGTGGAATGATTAGTCTCTCACT
This sequence comes from Indri indri, assembly GCA_004363605.1. Lineage (NCBI taxonomy): Eukaryota > Metazoa > Chordata > Mammalia > Primates > Indriidae > Indri > Indri indri. Next base: position 36,076 of record RJWJ010006243.1, read on the forward strand.
AGCATATTCAAAGACTCTTAAGTTGCTGGAAGGCATTGCTTCTAGATTTAATTTGCTCTGAGTTGCTCTCAATAAATATGATGGTCACGCTCTCTGAGACTAACGCCTACATGGGAGTCACAGTGCACTAGCTAGAAGGATCCACAGAATCTCTGAGGTGGTATTTTTACATTCAGAAATAGCCACAGGGGGATAAGGCCTAATGAGGGGTCCACAGGAATTTCTAAGCAGCCCTTGATTTGGGGAATTTCCATGTAGCATCATTTTCATCAGTGTGAAGGGCCCTAGGGCTGGGAAGGGAGGGGACTGATGAGTGTGCCAAGCCAAGTGACAGATGGCTGCCTGGGTCTTCTGGGTTATTCTCAGTGCATGTTCCCAGGAAGATACTGTCAAGCCCTAGGTACACACAGTTTTCTCACGTTAACATGAGAATAGCAATAAGGGCAGTCTCCTTCCCAGCATCCCTTTGAGGAATGGTAAGTAAATGTGATAAGGAACTGTTTTACAAAGTAAAACAGACTTTGGAGTAAAAAAGCAGCCAGCCAGAATTCCACATGTAGCTGGAAATTGTTCCACGTTTTAATCATTCCCATCAGTTGAATAGGTGGTAATCAGTAACTTATCCATCCCCATGTTCTTGGACACACGTACACTCACACTCACACACACACACACACTGATGGGAGCTGCAGTTGTTTAAAAGAAAGGGGAGCTAACTTCATGTGTTTATAAATGTCTTTGGACTCTTATACCAAATGATCAGTTCATCCAAGGTTTAAAGTTATATTAATTAATTTTCATTTATTTTCTATAATGTGATTAATATGGTTGATTATACATAAACACATATATATATATATGAAATATACTGAAGCCAACAGGCAGTCATCCTGGTCCTGAAATGAAACGGGTGGACAAAAAGATCCCTAAAGTGTTTTCAGTTCTAAAGATCTATGAGTCTTGGAGTTTTGACTTTGACTTTGCATCTTGTCACTCATGCTTTAGGAAAGAAGAGTAGAGTTGCGCACACCAGTCTGAATAAGCCAGCATCACTCAAAACAATCAGCATGTGGAATGTACTTATGGAAAGTTTCTGGGTGGGTACACATAGACTATGCTTGCTATACTGAACAGAATCTCTGCTCAGCTGTGTCGCAAGTGTGACTCAAGATGGGAACCTTGCATTGTCCTCAAGCGGAGGCTCTTGCAGAGTCAACAGTGCTGTGCCTGTGTGGGTGAGCAAGCCCTTATCCTATACTGCCATTCCCAAACAGTTTTTCTGGATTCCATCTTTTTAAAATAGTCACAAAGGAGACCAATTTGAAACTTGTAAGACAAACTCTGATAAGAACTTAGGCCTGGAAACTGCTAGAAGTCTCCAGGCTAATTATATGAGTAAGCTTTGCAGTCTGTGGAATGAGGTGTTTAAGGAACACAGAGCTGCAGAGTCTAGGCATCAACAGACAAGCCAGCACACAGCAGATAGCAGAGTAGGCAGAGCCAAGAGGCTCTTTCTGATTAGGGAAATATAGACTGAGAATGAAAGTGGGAGGTGGAAGGAGGACAGTACTGTGCACTGCGCAACTCTAGAGGACAGTTATTCACATCCTATTCTATGTGGACGGTGCTCTCCGGAGAGAAGGGAGAATAAAGTAAGTGCAGGTTTCATTCGATTAGGCCATATGGAAAGCAAAATTGGAGAATAATATTTATGCTTCAGGGTTTTTTTTTTTTTTTTTTTGATAACTAATAACTGAAGTCTTAGGTTTAAATAAAGCCCAAAGAAAAAACTTAAGTTGACTCAAAGTTTTCTGGCTGAGAAAGCCAGCAAATTCATGCCAAATTCTAATATCGTATGTCTTAAAACAGTTCGAGGAAAAGAGCCACTCCACATGAAGCAAATCAGTAAAGTCCCTAGAAAAAAGAAAGCACAAATGGTGCTTTTCAAGTGTAGTATAGTACTGTTTTCTCCCGTCCTACATATATTTACTCATCGACTACTATTTGTCAGACTGTGCTATCAGATGGCATTTAAGGTTCTCATAGGCCCATGGAAAAGCTCACATATTTATAATATTTTTGGACTCTTGTTCTAAATAATCAGTTCACTTAAAGTTAAATGGTATATTAATTAATTCCATTAATTCACTATGAATATGGTTAAATCTAATTAAGAATTTTTAAGTCAAGCATAATATTCAGGAAGAAATAAAAACAAGTTGGCTGTTTCACTCAGCACCAAGATTTTGTGTCCAAGAATCATTCAAGATCTACCAGGTCTAACTATTTATTTATAATATTATCTAGAAAGAGGTCATCGGCATGGGGCTTGCAAAGATGACAAAAAGATTGTTGAGCCCCCTTTCGGAGGTGAGAATTCCATATATTTATAATACATAGTTTAACATCAAATGAATACTTTCTCCAAATATTATTTTGATTATAACAACAGAATGTAGAGCCCAAAAATGGATCCACTGTTTTTACAGGAAAAAAACAGTATATGGTGAAGGTAGCATGTTAGACAAAGGGAAAGGATCTATCCAATAGTTTATTGGGACTATTGGTTATCCATTTGGACAAACATAATGGTTAGATTCTTATTGTACATAGTTCACCACTAGCTTTTGGATAAATTGAAGATAGAAGCATAAAACTATAAAAACAATCAGAGGAAATACAAAACATTGTTTTATTTTTTTGAGTTGGAAAGACTATTTTAAACAAGACTGAGATGGCAAACAACACAAAGGAAAAGACTAATAAATATGACTATAAAAATAAATGATTTCTCCACTATGAAAAATGACACAAGCAAAGTTAAAAGATAAGAAGTGGATCAAGGATAAAATATTTACATATTCATCACAAACAAAGACTAAGAACTGCTAGCTATGGCTGTGTAGGCTGTATACTGCACACCGCCAGGGGGAGCCATCCAAGCGAACTATTACACAATGTAAATGGTGCTCTGAAGTTGCCCTGATCAAAATTCACAATCTATAAAGCACTCCTATACCAACAAGAAGAAAAGGTAGAAAAGCCACCCAATAGAAGAGTGAGCAAGGGATATGAAATACGAATTCATAGAGGAGGAAATCCAAGTAATAGTAAGCATATGCAAAGATGTTCAATCTCACTTGTAATCAATGAGACATAAAACAAAACAAAATGAAGCATATTGTTTTGTGTGGTAAAAGTTTACTGGCATTTGAAAAAAACCATTGAAATGCCAATAAAGAAATCCATTTCAGATTGACAAAGTTTAAAATAACAGTGTTGACTAGGGTATGGTAAAACAGTATTCTATTACATTCCTAGGTCAGGTGTGAACTTAACAATACAAATTTAAAATAAAAATGCATATACCCTATGACCTAGCAATTTTACTTCTCCTGATCTTCCATAAAGAAACCTTCACACCTACATATAAGTTGGTTGTTGCAGAATTGTTTGTAATCACATAAATTAGAAACAACTTAGTGGTCCACAGGTTTTAAAAATTTATTTATTTTTATTTTTTGAGATGAGGGTTTGCTCTGTTATCCAGGGTGGAGTACAGTGGTGTAATCATAGCTCACTACAGCCTCCAACTCCTGTGCTCAAGTAGTCCTCCTGCCTCAGCCTCCCAAGTAGCTGGGACTACAGGTATGCACCACCATGCTGGGCTAGTTTAAAAAAATTTTTTTTTGTTGAAATGTGGTCTTGCTATGTTGGCTAGGCTGGTCTTGAACTCCTGGCTTCAAGCGATCCCTTTGGCTTGGCCTTCCAGAATGCTGGGATTATATGCGTGAGTCACTGAACCTGGCCAATTTTCCTTAGTTTACAGTATAATAGTTGAATAGAACGAGATCTATATGTCCTGAAATGAAAGATCTCTGTTATATACTGTTGAGTGAAAGAAGTGTTATAATAATATGTTTGGTATCATTCCAGTTACATAAAACACACATGTAACAATATATATGTAATTTTTTATATGTTAAGTGAATGGTTAGGACTACATGTCTGTTAACAGAGGTACCTCTGTGAGCCAACAGGGATTAGGCTTGGGAGTAAACAATGGGTTTTTGTTTACTTCTAATGTTTGAATTGTTGAAAATGAGAATATATGTAATTTTTTTTGACATTTTCTTTTCAACTTACATCTCCATTCTGTGCTTGCACCTTGGGATAAGGGTGCTATTAAAAAGTCATGATGAAGACATGACATAGAATTTTAAAAAATGACAGCAACAGTTGTACAATGTAAGCCAGAGTAGCCAACACTACGCACTGAGGTTTCCTCAAGGAAGGTGGCATCACTCATCATTCGTTTCTTCTCTCCCATCCGTTTATAAAGTCCTTCCTTTTCACATCCCGGGCCCCAGCTCATGGACCCACCTCCTAGCCACCTAGGCTTTTTCTCTCTCTGTGTTGCGACTTCCCCATCCAGGAAACGCGGGCTGGTCTTATGCAGAATTGCACTGCTGCTGTCTCCTATGACGAGAAGACTGCCATCTGGAGGGGTAGGCCAGGACTTCACCTCCCACTCAGGGGTCATGTGCTGAACCAATATGCTCAGGGGTTGCCTGTGGCGAGGTCACCAGCCTCCTGCCCAGGGAGGAACTGGAAGTTGGAAAACAACTGAGAGGGCTGAGTCAGATACTTGCCTCAAGTCAGCACAGCTAGAGGAGCTTGCAAAGCCAGAATTTGCAACAGAGTGGCCAAGCAAGCACTCAGAAGGAAAACACAAATTTTTGGAGACAGAGCAGGCCAGGGAGAGGCCAGCAGGGAATCAGAAGCATGAAATTAAAGGCAATAGGTGCAAGACAATCCATTGTCAAGGAGCAATGCTACAAGGCAGGAGAATAAAGCACATGACGGAGAAAGGGTGAGAACCGTGGGAGAGAGCACCCATCATAGCCCTGTTTGCGTCCCTGCAGGGGGACTTTGTCATAGTCCCTGCAAGGCAGCAGCCACACCCAGGGCACACAGCCTGGACCAATCCTTCTCCCCTGGTGTGGTTTAAAAAAAAAAAAAAAAACAGCAATGCCCAGGCTACATCTTGGTCCAATTAAACTAACATTTCTTAGGTAGAGCCAGATGTCAGTATTTTTCAAAGCTCCCCAAGTGATTCTATAGGACTGCGATGCATTGCCCTGGCCCTACAAAGTTAGAGTGGAATTGGTGGCACCTGGCACAGGTGAGGAATAAACAGGGCATCTATTCCCTCAGAACAATTTTATCTCATTATTTTAATAAACAAGAGGAAACACCCATTTTTTTCCGTAAGGATTAAGATGCCTGCTTTCATTATTTGCTCATATGACAGCTCAGGCCCAAGGTTCAGAAAGTCATGACAATTTCTAGACCCTCAGTTCCAGTTTTCTTTTTGGAGCTGAATCTCATCTTCCTTCTCCAGATAGGCTCCCCACTCCACCCCAAGGCCCAACCGAGTTTGCAGCGTCAACCCACTGTAACATTCCACTGTTTATTTTCTCTGTGAAAATAAAACACTCAAGATTGTAAAGTATATTTTTGATAATTGGTGCAAAGACTGGATTTATAGTCCGATCTGACATAAATCAGGTTTGAAATTCACTGGCAGAAATGTAAGTCGCGTAATTACTCGGCTGCAATGATGCGTTCTTGACACATTTATCTCCCAGAGCATGAACTCTGTACATGCATGGACACGTATGAAATTCCCCAGTCATGATGCGTCTTCTCTGGCACTTAGAAAATAGATTTATGAGAGTATCGCTGTATAATATATAGTTTTATTTTTATAATTTGGATGGTTTAGGGTAGCCAAGAGAAGAAGGTAAACCTTTGCATGCTAAAATTGTAATTTATTCCTTTGAGAATCTTGAACTGGATGTCCAAATGCAAACATGAAAAATAATTAATTTGGAAATTACTTGACTAGTTATTTTGACTAACTAATAGATTTCTTTGGCATCACACAGATAGCTTCGTTTTCTGACAGGCTCAACATTGTCTGTTTAACCTATATGACATAAGCATTCTGTCCAAGTTACATACCCAAGATGAATCACTAGGCTCTTGAAAACTATTCCATTAAGCTCTCAGGTCTGATCTTCCTGATTCTTCTGCTACTTGACGATCCCTGTGAACTTCCTCCTGGAAATCTCCTCCCAACACTTCTTGAGTTAAAATGCCACATGAATGATATTATCTGAAAAGAAATTACGGGGCCTTGAGCAAGAAATCAAAGTACTCAAGAGTATAGATGATAGATTTATAATTGTCTCAGCCAACAGTAAAGATTTTTAAAGAGAAAAGAAGATCTGGGAGTTGAATATACAATTAAAAAAATGGTAATGAGTTTTATAAGACAACCCATGGTACTGGGATGAATGATGGGTTCTTGGCCAGGGAAGGATATATGACCAGAGTCTAGGTGACTCGACTGAAAAACTTCAAGTGAAGAGGAAGAGGGAGACCATTACTTTGATAAACCTATGAAAGTGGTTCCTATGAAGGACAAGTATAAGATGAGAATATGAATAAGAGGATGGGAGGTGCCTAATGATTTGCACCCCAAAAATATTGGAAGGGAGATAGGAGATAGAAAAATACTAACAGTCTCAAAGTCTTTATATTCATTATAGCTGTCATCGATTTAGAAATTATTATCTATGTATCTTTTTTAATCTCAGGGACAACCCTATAAAGTAGGTACTGTTGCTACTTCCATTTTATGGGTGGAGAAAATGAGGCTTATAGAAGTTCAGTACCTTGCCCAAGGACATGTACAGCTGGCAAGTAGGAGAGCAAGGATTTGGACATGAGCAATCTGGTCCAGAGGCCACACTGCACCACACTGTCTCTGAGTGTGCACTGCAAACAAAGTAAGCTTCAGATTATGCCATATGCGATTTTGGGGATGTGGCGGGAAGGAATCCCAGATTAAAACACAGTGATGGAGGAGCACACCATATTCCCAAACAATAGGCCTATAATAAAGGGAGACTGAATGGTACCATATGCCAAGAAGGTAGTCACACACGTAACCTGAGAATGGAAAACTGGGGGGAAAGAGTGAGTTAGAGAAGGATGCAAGTGACTTGCTTTGGGACTCTCCTACAGGCCAGCTGGTCAGAAGGAGAAAATTAATCACACATTTCTGACAGGTGACAAAACTAGTATAGAAGATACAGAGTTGATAATTGAATATACATTGTATAGAGCGGTGATGAGAAACTTCAACTATTGAACATTTGCTAGAAAGTGTGGTGGATATGCTCTTGACTTATCTTTCAGAAGAAAGAGAAAGTCGACTATTTTTTCTGTTAGTATCTAGGAATGAAAAGATTGTATGATCAAGCATGTGCTGTAGACTTTAGGAAGGCAGAATTTTTAAAAGTCTGAAGAAGATAGGTTTGGTTCTCCTTTCCAAGAGGAGGTGCCTGGAAAGGGCTGACATACAATTCTAGCTGCAATCAATAATACATGGTTCTAATAGGGAAGAAACATGTGTTTTGCCATGAAGCTATAAGGAGAGTGTGCCAGTGATTAAGTTTCTACCTCTCAACTCCAGGCCCACCCTTCTACGTTCGCTTTGGGATGCTGAGGCCAGGACTGTGCACAGCACATTTCGGCTTTGCCAACAGGGGGCTCCTGGTAAGCTCCCTGGTAAATTCTGCCAACAGGGGGCCCCAGAGGGAAACCCCAAGGCTCATGGAGGAAGGGAAGGGGTTCCTTGTTCCCTTCCGCAAGCAGGTTTTGAGGTCACCCCAGCGATAGCAGTTCCTTCCTGATCCTGAAGCAGCAACTCGTACCTTCTACTTGGCAGTTTTTCCAATACTTATCATCTCAACCCTCCACCCAGTACCCCAAGACAGAAGGTTCTTGCTCCCTCCTGGGAAATCTGGGTGTCATTGGGCCTCTCCTTCAAGTTCAGAGACACCCAGCCCAGCAGCTCTGTGGGATCCCTCCCTTAAGTTTCTAAATTTTAAAAACACCAATTTCTTCCTTTGTTCTTTCAATCTTAGGGGTAGTAGCCACTTCCTGTTTCTGCCTCTTCCATGACACCTTAGAGTTCTCCTTTTATCCTTGTAGTTACCTTGTTAATAGCTCTACACTCTGTCAACAATTTTGTTTATGTACATATATATAAACAAACTATGTATAATATAAATATATAATATAAAAAGCAAATAATATATAATATAAATAAAGAATACACACACACACACACACACACACACACACGCACACACACACATATTCCTTTCTGTTTAAATAACTAATAGAGATTTTGTCTCCTGGATAGACCGCCACTATCCAGAAAACATTGGGGATACTAAAGCCCTAAATAAGTAGAAAATAATAAAAAATGTTGTCCCCAGGACAACAAATGGGGTTTTCAAAAGGAATTTCCTGCATAGGAGGATCAAGGAAAGACCAATGTTTGAGAGGATGGTAAAGTGGTTTCATTTCACCGGAGGATTTGGCACCTTGGCCAGATCATCAATGGGTAAAAACATGGCGGAGGAACTCGCAAGTGGGAGAGGTGCTCAACAAGATGACTGACACGTCTCAAGAGTCTCCATTCTTTGAGCTCCTTGTTCTCAGGGTTCTGAGAGACAGTACCTACCATGCCCCAAGGTCTCCCACAGCTCTCACATTATCAGAACACTTGCCTTGGGATTTCTGAAAGGGCCTTTCTCTATTTCTTTCCCATATTTCTTTAGCTCCAGAGGTCTGGGCCTATTGCTGCCCTTCTAAAGGGCTTCCTGCAGAACTGCATTCCTGTGAACTGCATTCCCTAAAGAGGTCTGAGAGCCTGCTCTTTCCTGAGATTAAGACTCTCTTTTTTCTATCCCTGAGAAACCTATGTCTGTTCTTTAAATTAAATTACAGAAATATAGCCCACCCTTGCACCTCTGGCACTTTGGAAATCCATGTATTTTCCTTGGCATCACTGGACTTTTTAGCTATTCACTGGAACTTTGAAAAGCCCTCTCTAAGGTTGGCTAAACAGAACTCCACAATGTCAGAATGACCACCTGGGACCCTGGCTCCAGGTGCACCTTGGCCTTCTGCAGCAAAATCCTCTGAGGCTGGATCCATTCCATGTCTGCCCTTCACCTCACCCTTCTGGCCTTGTTCCTGAGGGTCCCATTCCTCGCTCTGTGCCCTGAATCACTTCTACCTTTGGTTCCAGGGCTGACAAGTAGTTGTATTTGTGAAGATGAACAAATAAGTCTCTTTTCTCTTTTCATTTCTTGGGCCTCATTAAACTAATCTCCAGTCCTTCAAATATTATTTCTTGCCAGCTTCCTCCCTCCCTAAAAGTCCAAAGTGGGGTTCCTTACTCCATTCAAGCTGTTATAACAAAATACCACAAACTGAGTAGCTTATAAACAACAAAAATTTATTTTTCACAGTTCTGGAGGCTGGGAAGTCCAAGATCAAGGCAGATTCAGTTTCTGGAGAGAGTCTGCTTTCTGGCTGACAGACAGTGCCTTCCTGCTGTGTCCTCACATGGTGGAGGGGTGAGGGGTCTCTCTCCAGCCTTTTTTGTGAGGACACTAATCCCATTCTGAAGGCTCTGCCTTCATGACCTAATCACCTCTGAAAGACACTACCTCCTAATACCTTAGGGGTTAAAATTTTAACATGTAAATTTTGGGAGAAAAACAAACATTCAGACCATAGCACTGAGGAGCATTCAAATGAGAGAACCCAAGCTCTGACCTGAAGATACTATTGGTGGAGATTCCAGTTTCCCTCTTTCCACTGACTTCTCCATAGATCTTTCCAGTCATCATGAACCAATAGCAGTTGCTTCATCAAACCCATGCAATCGTGATAGATAATGCCATACCTCATAAACTGAGAAATAAATACCCCCGTCACCACAACAAAAAGGTCTCCAAATCTTCCAAAACTCTTGGATGCAGAACAAAAAGAACAGGAGTTGCTTACATATTAAGACCACATCACACCATGTATTATATAGAACAACCGGGAGAGGAGAGGCACAACTTCTGGGACACTAAAAGAAGACGGAGGGTGTTTTAAGCAGCTATTTCTACAGGATGGCAAAATGACACCTCCTCCCCCTCTTTTCCTAAGGTAACCAGGGAACATTTATCAGAGAAGATAGGTCCAAGGGGTGAGAGCTGAGTGGCAATTGCCCCTCAGAATTTAAGTTAAATTCACCTCTCTAGCAGATGTTTTGATTTAAAATAGTTACCTTTTGTTCAGCTTAACGCTCAGCTCTCAAATCTTTCTGCTTTCAACTCTTCAAGGAAGGCACCCCTGAGTACAGTGTGAAGGAGGCAGTTTAATCCAGAATTCTTGAAAACAGCTTGATATTTTCAACTAAATCCAGTAGCGGAATGCAGGCTTAACTGGCCCCACCCAATTTCTCCCACCCAGATATATTTCCTTTTTGTCCAGCAAAGTTTCATCTGTTCCAAAGAAAGAAAAAAGAAAAATGTTTGCTTAAACCATTAAACTCTAAACTACTCTATCAGTTCTGACCAAATTTAAGATACTTGATACTGAGTTGTGTTGGAGAAAATAAGGGAGATTTTTATTTGACTAATTTTAAAAAATGGGAGTTTTAACTTTCCTTTATCCTCTCTAGCAAGAACACTTAGGTTACAGGGTACTGCCGTGCAGTAGATCAGGCTTTGGATGCATTCATTTTATTAACCAAACACACACTTATTGTGTGCCTATGAAGTACAAGATACTGTGCTAAAAATAACATACAGGTACACAGTAAAATATATTCTAAATATTGGCTATAATAAGAAGCTTACACTCAGTAGAGGAGACAATTAGAAGATAGAAGATGTGAACATATGTTGCTATGCCACGTGGCATGATGAGTGCCAGAAAGGGATACAAGAAAAGTTCTGTGGGAACAGAGAAAGGTGGGTCGCTTCTTTTCTCCAGGAAAGACTGCCTGGAGGAGGAGGCATTTCAACTGTCCTTTGAAGAGCAAAGACAGAAGGGCCTATCAAGGCTCTTCAAAGAAGAGCAGCAACTAAGGGTGTAGTCAAGGAAGGGTGAGGTTTCTTTAGGGAATGACTTGTAGATAATACCATAGCGATGCTGCAGAGTCAGCGATAATGACTGGTGAAGACTCTTGTTCTAATAAACTTACTTTGATTAGTTTACTTTGGTTTTGCTTGGTTGCAGACTAATTCAGGCAATGTCTACACGTATTGGTGAACCTCTTGTGCTTGCAACATGTCCAACATTTCATACACTATATTCTGAAATCAATCTTGCTTGCTCTCTTTCTCTCATTCTTTCTCTACCTTTTTTCTCTCTCTCTCTCATACACACACATACCAACATCTCTTGATAGAAAAAAATAAAATAAATACTTAAACCCAGCTCTAAAGAGGTAGGGCTTCTGGTTTTCTCCATTAAATAACTGACCTGCATTTGAAGCTGCATACTAGATCCCAGTGGAGGTGGTCCCTGGTTTTGCTTCCCAGGAACGAAGTCAAAAGATTTCAGGACTGAGAGGGCAGGCTTAAATACTTCCTCAGCCACTTTTCTTTCCCTAGAAAGTGACAGTTCTAACACCACCTATTGTCTGCTTTAATAAAAATATTTCTCATTATTGTAAGTTTCAATGAGCTGCTACTAGAAAAAGTTTCCCATTGGTCAAGGGCTTAAGCATGGGCCTTGTTCTTGCATCTTCTCTCCTTAACCTTCCCCTCAGCAAGGGCTGCTGCCGGAAAAGAGGCGTCCACTGTGTTCTTGACCTTAACACAACCCATTTATTTTTAAAATGATAGCCAACAACTGATCTGATGGGCTTTTTGTTGAATTTATCAGAGGACTTCAGCAAGGAAACAAACCAAGGGCTAGAAGATCATACAAAAATATACCTCAACTGTATGGATGTTAATTCTTCTGCCCAGGGGAACAAGCAGTTTCTGCCATGCTATTTGCAAATAAATTAGATTTAAGTCCTACATTTGTGAGAAAATCCATGAATAAAGTCATGCAAATCTCAAAATGTGAATTCAACAAAAAGCGAACAGAAATTAGACTACAGCACTGTCACAGATTGTATTAGGATGCAGATATTTTAACAACCATTAAAACTTTTCTTATCGGTTCCAAGCTAATATTTTCTAGTACATGCCACTTGTTCCTTGTTCATTGACGAAATGCTGAATTGAGTCATTGTACAAACAGAGAACATCTCCATTTGGGAAGGGATGGCCAACAAAACAGCAAGATCACTTTACCGGGCATCATAGAAAAGAAGCTAAGCATTTGCTGAGCTCTCAGAGAAGGAAATTAACTCCAATCCCTACCCCCTAAGATTTGCTCAGGATTGTGAAGGGCTGAAAAACTTCAAAATATAAGAAAACTGAGGCTCAATTTTAGAAATATGAAGCATTTGGAGTAACTAATTTGGCCAAATATTTATGTTTTGGTGCATAGTTGAACTGCTTATCAGACCTTCAGGAATTCTTTGTTTTTCATTTTTGTGCTTTTATTTCCTCTCCTATCTTCTCCTCCCCTTGCTGGAAGCAAAACACTCTCTGGCAATAAAAGTAGAAGATGCTTCTCCATAGAGGAACCAAGCCAAGGCCAAGGGGGCTGATCCCTGAGCCCCTGCCAACTGCACTCAAAGCCATAATCTTCCCCTCCTCCTAGCTCTCTTCTGAGAAGTGCTGGGAAATGTCGAAGTCCCTAAGGCCTCCCCAGGAGAGAAACAAAAATCTTTTCCCCATGAGCCTAACAACCCTTCTGGAAAGATCTTATATTGACTTTAAAAGGCTGCTGTAAAGGGCTGGCCTTTGTGTCGTCACAAACCCAGGCAGAGAGGTAGGGAGGAAGACTTCCCAAGAGCTTCCAGAGCTGGAAGACCCACACTTTTCCTCTCTTTCCACTACCAACACTCATCATCCTTCACTGCCTAGCTCCTGTGACCTTTCTATGGTCCTAACCTTAAAGAAATAGAGCCCTGCTTGGACAGATGATGCCCATTTATAAGAAGAGTAAGTGACACACTGCTTCTAGCTTTCAGTGGAGACAAGGCTGAGGGAGGCATTTGGACAGGCTCTGTTGGAAATTACGCTGAGATGGTGGATATTTGTAAGAATGGTAGAGGAATCACTATTTCTCCTTTAATTTCTAGGCTGATGTCTGCTCTTAGGGTGGCCTGCAATGACAAGCTCTGCATTTCCTATTAATTTCTTCACCTTGCAGCCCTGGGGACTGCTGGACCACACCAGAGATCCTACGTGGGTGCCAACTAGCCCCTGCTAGCAGAGCCCTACTGCTCCCAGACTTCATAGCCCATAGGGATTTGAGCACATTCCAAGACATTCCACAGCTGAGAGGCTGGGAGCCTGGAATGTCTGGAGCCCACAGAGGGAAGGTGTTCCAGCATGCTCCCCCCATCTCAACCACATTTCCCCAAAGATCTCAAAGCACTCTCCAAGGGTGATCTAATAGATGTTTATTTCTACTTGCATCCCTACTGTTAGGAATGACCTTCTTTTGCATGAATGTCACTTTGAGTTTTTTCACATAACCTATCTCATGGTGAGAACATCACATTGGGAATCAAGATTCAACTACTACTCAGCTACTAATTAGATGTCATTTAAACTCCTTTCCAGCACACAGACCTTTGACATTTAACAATGAGGCAGCAAGGAAATGACTGTTTCAATTGCACCCTTTGAAAGAGAAATATGTAATGTGGGGCCCAGACGTATATCCGAAGTATGTGTGTATATGCGTGTGTGATGCGGATTGATATCTCATAGTGCTAGTGTTAATGCAGTCTTCAGGACTTCCATTTCCTTATCTGTGAAATGGAGATGACACCACCACCTTACAAAGTTCTTGTGATCTTGCTGTAGTGCCTAGAACATAATAGGCAGTTAATAAGTATTTGCTGAATAAATGTATGGGTGGATGAATCAATATAAACTTTCTGGGCTTGTTTCATCATCTCTAAACTTGCCATGTTTAATTCAAAAGGCAATTTGGGGGATGAAAGGATATCAAGATTCCTAAAAATGCTTTTGAAAGTGAATAACTGTAAAAATATCAGATTATTATTAATGTTATTATTATTTTTGTTGGAGACAGAGTCTCACTCTGCTGCCTGGGCTAGAGTGCTGTGGTGTCAGCCTAGGTCACAGCAACCTCAAACTCCTGGGCTCAAGAGATCCTGAGTAGCTGGGACTACAGGTACATACCACCACACCTGGCTAATTTTTTTCTATTTTTTTTTTTTTTTTTTTGTAGAGATGGTGTCTTGCTCTTGCTCAGGCTGGTCTTGAACTCATAACCTCAAGTGATCCTCCCGCCTTGGCCTCCCAGAGTGCTAGGATTACAAGCGTGAGCCACTATGCCCAGCCTAGGTTATTCTTAGTTATGTGACTACTAGTATAGGTGCCCAGGTGTGTCAAAACCTCATGTGTACATATCTCTTCTTATATACAAAGGGCACTAGACAAGCTCCCTATGCTATTTGGGGAGTAGATCTGCCCCTCCGTGATTCTTTCCATAACTTGGTTTCTATGTGCTACTTGCTCCACCCACATTACAAGCGTTGAACATGAATTGAGTGTTTGAGATTGGAGAGTTTCAGAACTTGATTGGACGAATAGCCTAAGGATTAAGAGTTCCAGCCTAGAGTCAAATTGCCTGATTTTTGTGTCCTGACTCCACAGTTTACTAAGGTATGTAACCTGACTATGCCTTAGTTTATTCATAAAATGGGGACACTAGCAGAATCCATAGGATTGCTGTGAAGGTTGAATAAGATGTACATGTAAAACATTTAGAGAAGTGCCTTGCACATGGTAAGAACCAAATAAATGCTACCTCGAACCATTGTTGGTGGTATTATTATTATTATTATTATCCCTTTGCTAATGGAGCTTGCAGTCTAGCGGAGAAGACAGACCGTAGGAGAAAGCGGGAGGAGTAGCACAGCACTGAAACGGTTACGAGCAGTATGCTTTGGATGCAGAAGCAAGAGACATCTTTATTCCCAATCCTCATCAACTCCTCTGTGTAGTCTCTAGTTTGTCACTGTTCCAACATACACAGAACCTAAAAATAATACCCTAGATTCCGTCTGAGGAGCGCAGCGCCTAATGCTTCTCACGATCCTCACACAATGCTTCCATTAATGCAGTCTAAGTTTGTGGAGCCATATCACACTGTTGGCTCAAATTGAGTTTTGGGTCAAATAAGACCCCCAGGGCCTTTTCACATCAACTGCTGCCAAGTTATATGTTCTCCATCCTATATCCCTACGATTCTTTTTTTGGACCTAAAAACAAGACTTTGCATTTATCCTTATAACATTTTGTGTTGTTAGTTTTGGCCCAGCATTGGGGTATGTCAAGATAATTTTGAATCTTGATGCTGTCAACTATCTTATATCTTATTTACGTCCCCTCCAAACTTGTGTCTTAGCACATTTGATCAACACATCTACTACATCCTCATTCAAGACACTGATACAAATGTTGACCAAAATGAGGCTCCAAGAATAGCCAAACAGTTCAATTGCAGAACCCTCTGCATACTTAACCATGTCCACTAATCATTTTGGGTATGATTGTTCAGGCAGTTTTGAATTCACTGAGCGGAACCTCATTTCACTATTTTATTCAAAATTCCTTGTTAATGCCTTGCTGATATCAAGATAGAGTGGGTCTATAACATTGTTGAATATCACTTTATTTTAAATTTTCTTAGAGTGTTGGTACCACCTTTAAATTTTACGAGAGTATCAATTTCTACGTCTAGGTTATCAGTAAAGAACCTAGAAACATCATTTAATAGATACTTAAGAATAAAATATGCCATTTTATTGTCACCCTTGCAGCCCCATTTTAGGCTTTAATTTAAAGGAGGCATTTGTTAGGGTATTTATCTGCCTTAACAAAGAGCCTCCCAAATCTCAGTGACTTCACTCACGTGAAGTCACATGTCAGTTTCCTGATTGACAGGCTGCCTTCCATGTGCCCTTCAGGAAACATAATTTCTTCTATTTTGTTGCTTCACTCTCCCCTTGGTCCTTGCAGTTCTATGAATTCAGAAATGACTGGGGAAAAAAAGAGATGATGGCATGTGGAGTGTACTTGTGGTCCAGGACTGGTAGGAGTGCGTGTCAGTCACATGACCACCCCTACTGCATAGGAGGCTGGGAAATGCAGTTAATTTATGTGCCCAGCAAAAAGAAGATATGTACAGCAAGCTTGGCTCAAAAACAGACAGCAAACATGATTTAGGTGGGACCCACATGCTATTTCGGGTCAATTATGGCACTAAATTTGATAGTAGAAGGGTTTGATGGATCAGAAGTTATAAGACTTGGGTTCTAATTCCAAGTCTACCATTTATTGAGTAAATGTAGCCTTGCATAATTCACCAAACTGTAAGATTTCTAGGTCCATGAGAGTAATATCTTGGTTCATTTTGTCTGTTGCTGTATCCCCAGCCCTAGCCCAATACCTGACACGTGGTTGGTACAATAAATATTTGTTCAGTTGTTGAGTGAATAAAGAATAACCTTTCTGGACCTGTTTCCTTATCTCTAATTTTTTCTACCTCCCTTACAGATTATTGTAAAGATCAAATGACACCATAGTTATTAAAATGCCTTGAAACTAAAAGTCATTGTAAAAGGGATAGAGTATAATTACCACTCCTAGTAAGACTCCATTTGTGCTCATTTGTATCACATTCTATGGGTTGATTTCTTCCACATAGTTTTTCCTTCTTGCACACTGTAGAAAATAGAAAAACTCCAAAAACTATTCAAGGTAAAGCTGTGCCCCACTGACCTTGCTTCTATGACTTAAAATCCAGTTACCAATGTTTTCTTCATAATTAAATTTAAGAAGAAGGCATTGAGTGCCCGTTGAAGTCAGGACGTGTGCTAAGATTTGGGATAATACATGAATTGATACAACCCATCCTAAAATAGATAAAAACACTGGTCCTATGGCTGGGGCTCTACCTGATAGTTTTATATGCCAGAGAGTACTTGCTTAACTTGTTAATAAGAATGTTCAATGGAGAACAATCAAAATCTTCATTGAAACTAGTAGAAAATATATTTAATTGGAGGTCAGATTATAGATGACCATCAATGCAAGGACAGGGAATTTAGACTTTGTTCTACATGCAACATGTGGGCCATTAACAGTTGAAAAGCCAGGAAATCACATGGTCAAAATGGTGTTCTAGAAAGATCCATCTGAGAGATGGTATCTTAGACTACTAGGAGGAAGCAGTGAGAGAGGGTGACAGCAAAAGTCTTGGCCTAAAGTCATGAGGTCTTGATCTAAAAGCGTGAGGAAGAAAACCCAAAGCACAGATGAAAGCACTTTCGACTCCGTTAACATGGCAGGCTGACATAACTGGAAAACTCTCCTGCCTAGGATGGCTGGATAAAATAGAACAAAAAGTATTTTCGAAGCAAAACTAAAAAAGAAGGGGAAATCACAGAAAGAGAAAGAAAGAAACCAAGTAAGTTAGCATATGAACTGATGATCCATTTGCCTTCAGAATTGGAATGAGTCACAGATCTTCATAACCCATGTAACTTGGGTTTTAATGACCACAGGACATAAGGCCTTGAGCCTGCACAAGAGGAGGGTAGAAATGAGACTGCTCCATGAAGCCAAGACCCTTGTAGGCCTGAACCCTCAAGGGGAATATGAACCAGAAAAAAAAAAAAAAATTCCTCAACCAGCATAACAAGATAACGCAGAAACACATTTGTCTCTCTTTGTGGGGAAAACAGTCTTTCCTGAGAATTGGAAAACCTGGGCCTGGTCTACATATGAATTCGGTTTTTAAAATTACCCTACTGGAATGGCCCAGAAACTTCCAAGCCAAGAAATTAATGTAAAAACTGGTCCCTGGCTAATAATATTTTGGAGTGGCTGGCAGAAGCAATTACAAAAACACTCTAGAGAGACATTCCACAATCCAGAACGCAAGGTAGTTTCACAGGAACAAGCAAACCCCACACGAAATGAGCTCACAATAAAAGAAATTACAAAACACTGAAGGAAAGAATCCATCATGGGCAGGAGTCAGTAGACATTACAGACAGCAGAATTCCCAGCACCGCCTCCTACCTCCCAAGGAATCGATGTACTCGGACAATAATCTGAAAGAGAATATAAAATTAGCATGTTTATGATGATTAAGACATTATAGAATGAAAGGAATCTGCAAGAAAAACACACAAAACCATGATGTTTTCAAAAGGCAGATTTTTAAAAGGACCAAATAGAAAGTCTAGAAATAAAATGCATGGTTACTTAAAATAAAAACTCATTGGCTGGACTAAACAGTAGATTAGACATATTGGAAGAAGAATGAGCGAATGAGAAGAACAAGCTAAAGGAATAGCAGAATGAAGCCCAGACAAATAAAAGAGGTGGAAAATTCAGAAAAGAAGTTAAGATGGAAAAGATAGGAATGAGAAGGTTCAGTTGATTTCTAAAAGGATTTCTGGAAATAAACAATAGAGAATGGAGGTGAGGCAATATTAATAAAGGGAATGACCAGAAATTTCTAATTGGATGAAAAGCATGAATTCTCACAGGGAAGAAGCACAATGAATCTGAGTAGTATTTATAAAAATTTGTCAAGGACCATCCATTCTGTGAGGTACCTGCCATCAAGCACTACCATCTTGGTTCCCTGGGGATTTAAGGGCATCTTGACATAGTTATTGCTTGCCAACTCAGATGCCATTGGCCAGATGACGTAGTATTTAGCTTTGTTCTTTAACGGAAGGAGTGAAGGACTCAATTTGCCTATCTGCGAGAAAACACACGATTTTTCTTTGATGACGCTGAGGCATGAAAGGAAAAGGAGGGATCCTGTGGCTCAGAGGTCCCATTGTGCGAAGGGTCCGTCTGGGAGTACGTGGAGTGTGGAGCAACATCAGTGCGTGGAGGAGCTGAGGGTGCACATTAGGTGTGCACATTTTTCTACAGCTCCGTACTCTTACAGACAGAGGCACGTACACAAAGGGATTTAAGTAGGCTCTCACTGACCTTAATCCTCCATTATGAGATTTTTAAACTTCATCCTATATATTCAGATATAATACACTTATCACTCTCTTCATTTAGGGGAGATACTTGGTTTGGGTTTTTGTTGTCAGTAGTGGTGATTTTTAAATCAGAAAGTAACCTTTGCCTTCACTCCTTTTCCTGCAAGAGACACATAAAGGAGGAGGGCTTCCCTTCCCATGGCCCACAGAAGGCCTGGAAGCACTGAGGCCCCAGAACCCCTGAAAAAGGCTTTTCCTTTAGAACAGCCCTATATCTGGTCACTCCTCTCCATTATTGGGTTTTAGGTATGAGCAGCTCTTATAAATTTCTGGTCAGTGTCTTGGTGGATTTTTTTTCTTTTTAGTAGTAATGTCATTACCCAGAGGGTGCTCATCAATGTCCCCAATATATTTCCCCATTGGATACTTTTCAAGGACTCTATCAAATCTCTCATGACATGTATCCCACCTGGGCTCTCAGGGGTTATATGTCTCTACCTCCAATCAGTGTTTAATCTTAGGTAACCACAAAATTTTAGCAAAAGTTCCAAATTCCACTTTAGAGTCCCTTTTGGCAATAAGACAAAGTATGAATCAAGTCCCAGGAGCAATCCTAGAAACCCCATAGTACATGGGCTAGACAGATAAATTTATTTGTGCTAAGAACAAATTCCACCTAGAGCTACACACACACACACACACACACACACACACACACACACACACACACACAGGGTGGTGGGAAGGGAAGGGAAGAGCGGGAGAGAGAAATACCATTCCTTTAGGAGCATCTGCCTGTTACCCAAGTAAGTGTGCTGCATGGTACACACACACTCACCAGAGTGTATGTGTATGTGGTATTACCAGCCAAGTTTAAGTTTCAAGGTTTACTTCAATGTTTCACCCATCTGAACTCAATTATTCAAATATACTGAAAGGTGTTTGTTAATGTGCAGTGAGTTTTTCCATCATGACCCCTCCTAACATGTCTGCATTTGGAATCCTGTGCTATGAAGAGGTGCTGTGTCAATATTAAGGCACCTCAAAAGATCCACTGTTGCTGCGTCCACTTGGCACAAAATATCTTAATGAAAATGGAAAACGATGAATCTCAAACACCAATTTTCTACATATTAGGATGGTTGGCCCTATATGAAGAGTCTCGGGTGATATAAAGTGGTACACTCTTAAAAAACAAAATGAATAAATTTCCTCATGAATTTTGGAAAGAAATAAAAATCAGGTAGCTTCAATAGATTAAGAAATAACTCTTAATAGGAAACATGGTTTTAGTTGGATGATCACCTTTGAGTACTCAAAGAAATTAGAAGTGTGTTCGTTTTCTCTGTGAGCCTCTCCTCAACGCCATGGAGGCTCCAGAATAATTTTTTCTCCTGCAGAATGACCAGCTTTGCCTGGGGAAGGCTGTGGTAACTGCATATTAGCAGCCTTTTAAAGTTGAATATAGTTAATATAAAAAACTTTATATAATTTGTGCTACATATGTTTTATAATATAGCAAAATTACAATATATAAATTGCATAAATCAACTGTTAAACCATTATATAATAACTTATATGTAATAATTATGACATTATATAATTTAATATTATTTAACAGACATTGTTAACCACATCCGATACGTGTATTGCTGCAGGGTGATAAAAAGATGTACAAAATATAATCCCTGACTTCAAGAAGTCTGTAATTTTGTCAGAGGAGATTTTGGGGGTCAAGGAACACTTCTAGGGGTTTCTAGAAGGAGACATTTTCCCTGAGCACCCCTGGGTTCTTGTTCCCTCCTTTACTCATCCATGTAGAGGAGTTGAGTTTACCTGGATGTAACTTCCGGGCGAGGAACAGATCAGGATGTGTTGCTGAACCTCCTCCTCTCTCCCCTTCGCTCTTGGACTCCTGGGCTTCCGTGTATTAAGAAGCTTGTTATTGCAGCACAACAAAGCCCCTTTCTTCGGTACCAGTTTTATCAATAATAAAGTGTTGTGCTTTGATCTTATCTGCCACTCCTTCCTCTCTCCTCTTTGGTTCAGAACTCAGGTGAAGAGGAGAAGGGTACAATTTACTGGAGCCCTCTGCAATCCAAACGGGAATGAGACGGGCAACCAGCAATTATAACACAAAGCACACTGTGATCAGTGCAGTGTGATTCCGAAATGCCAGGAGATCATCCCCAAGGGAGAGCTCACTTCTGTCAAGAGATTTGCAAAGCAGCACCATGGGAATGCACAGCCGTGCCCGGAGCCCATCCTGCTTCAGAAGTTCTTGTTACATGTGATAATAAACTTAGTTATTGATTAAGTGAATTTGAGATACAGCTTTTTTGTTACTTGCCATCATCAGATGTAAAAATATAGCATGTGATTGTGTGGTAGAGGTTGAAGTAAATAACTGATGGGAAAAAAAAAAACTCTGGAGAAATAAAATTGGAGAGGCAGTTTCGGAGCAGAGGTAAAGGGTCTGTGTTAGTCTGTTCCTGCTGCTATGACAAAATACCTTAGACCGGGTAATTTATAAACAACATGAATTTTACCCTTCTGGAGGCTGTGAAGTTGAAGTTCAAGGCACTAGCACATTCAGTGTCTAGGGCCCGTTCCTTGTAGATGGTGCCTTCCATGTGTCCTCACATGGTGGAAGGGGCCCACAGGCTGCCACAAACCTCTTTCATAAGGGCACTGATCCCATTCATGAGGGCTCTGTCATCATGACTTAATCACATCCCAAAAGATCCCACCTCTTAATACCATCACATTTGGGATTAAGTTTCAACATATGAATTTCGGGGGTGGAGGATGCAAACATTCAGATCACACCAGGGCCCTAAATGCATTGTGTGAGCTTTAGGTATTGGGTGACCAGTGAGAGTATTTGAGCAGGAAACTGACCAGCTTAGGTGTGCGCTTCTGGAAGACTGACGTGGCGGCAGCGTGTCAGGTACGAGCTGCAGCT
Source organism: Indri indri (assembly GCA_004363605.1). Lineage (NCBI taxonomy): Eukaryota > Metazoa > Chordata > Mammalia > Primates > Indriidae > Indri > Indri indri. The sequence continues at coordinate 58,092 of RJWJ010006243.1, forward strand.
CAGTAGGGCAAGACTGCGAGCAGAGAGACTCATTAGGGGACCATGGCATTAAATAAAGTGGGGGGAAGTCAGATCTTGAGCTAGAGGGGCATCAGTGGACATAAAAAGAAAAGAACAAACAGAAAAGATATGTTTTCAACAGAATTGGCAGGACTTGAGCACTAATCAGAGTAGATGTGGGACAAAAAAAGAGGGAAGAATTAAAGAGTCTCTTCAATGTTTTGGGCTGATATAATTAGAAAGATTTTGATTAATAGAAATCGGGAGAAATAAATGTTCCGGATGGCGAGGGATGAATTTAGTCTTGAATCCATTAAGATCAACACACTTGTAGAACATATGGGTGGAAACTTCCAGCAGGGAGTTGGTAAAGCCAAACGGGAAAGAGGAGATTTCGGAAATGAGTCAGAGATTGAAGAATCAAAGCCATGAGACTGGGTGAATTTACCAAGAGAGCGTATAGAGGGAGGATGAAGAAAAAGGTCAGAGGCAGATTCTTAGGAAAAACTTATGTTTGGAGCTGGAAAAGAAGAGGAAGAGGAGGAGACATCGGGATAAAGGGGAATAAGAAAAGTTCATTATCAGGGAAACCGAAGGAGGTGAGAAATTCAAGAGGGGGTGATGACTAGGGGGGGAGAACAGGGCCAATCACATAGATCAATTAAGCAAAATGAGAAGAAACCGCTGCATTCAGTGACTGGCCGATCACCGACCTTTAGTAAAATTGTTATGGAGCAGTAAGAGCTGAAGCCAGACTGCAAGGATTAAGGAGGGCGTGGGTGGTATCGGAAAGGAAGCAGATGACAAGACGACTTTTTTAACGAAAATTTTAAAAGCTGATTAAGAGAAAGAGAGAGAGGAAACTCGCTTTAGGGAGAGCGGCAGACCGGGAGTAAAGCGTTTTCATGTGTTTGTTTTAGTTTGTTGGCTGGTTTTCGGCAGGAGACACTTGAGCACGATTACAGTGGCGCAAGATCCAGTGGTGGCACTGAGGAGGGAGAGGAAGAGAGAGAGTGTGGAAACTCCCAGAGCAGAGCTTCAGGGCGGTTAGGAGGAGCTCCCGGCAGGAGACGGCAAGCAGGGTAGCTGCGGAGGGGAAAGAGGCTCTGACAGGGGTGGTAGAATCTGGAGAAGCGATGATGCCCGAACCGGAGAGCCTGGGGTGCACAGAACAGAATGAGGGGAAAGAAAGGAGGTAGACCAGAGGCTGCAGGTGGCAGTGGCTGGGCAGGGAGGTGGGACAGGTGGAGTGGGAGAGGCAGGTGGGGGCTGGGAGGAGCAGCTTTCCTTTGGGCTCGCACAATCTAAATCTGGAAGTCTCCCCACCCGCCCCCACGTGAATGCCAACCTGTTGACAAGTAAAAGCTTATGACTCATGAGAGCCAAAAGTCTATTTTAATCCTAAAGTTACCTTCTACGTTGCTATTTTATAACTTGTGTTGTTCCTAATTATGGTATTAACCAGTCGATGTTTTATTTTTTTATTCTAAAAGATGAATAAGGCCAAAAAAATTTATAAATAGACTAATCCATCTTGCTAGTTTCTGCGTTTCTTCAAAAGACGGGATGACAGATGGAAGACACTGTTGAGATAGGATCTGCTATCAGCGTTAAGTGCTGTAAGTCTGGGTCTTTCAAGAGCTTAAACCAGAGTGCGGTGCTTGTGTTACTACTTGTGAAGCCTTCTTCTGCGGATAGTACATGACTGTCTTGAGATGACGAAAGAATCGGGAAGTTGGAGTCATTCATTGCATGATGAATTTGGCAGAAGTTTTCTGGGTTGTTTTCTACCATTGCCTGGTCCGATTGGGAAAAAGGAAGGGTTGTTTGGTGTTCTTTTGTTTCTTTTAGCTCTCTTTCCTTACCTTCTAATGTTTCTGGATGTTTGGTTTATATTTAGAGTCAGACTCTACCGATATTGTGAGAGGGAGAGAGAGAGAGGGAAGGTGGGAGGGAGACAGAGAATGGATGAGGACGGACTGGAATCTTGGGTTGGATTCAGGCCTTTTCTGTGAGTGGGGCAGTCCCCCGGAACCAAAGCTCGTGATTCCCTTCAGAGCTGGTACATTTCCCCGGGTCAGCAGCTGCAGCCTCAGAGCTTCTGCTCTCTTGTCTGTGAAGGCTTCTGTTTCTGATTCACAGAGGGGCTCTGTGAATCCCTCTCTGCAGGGAAAGGACTCTGGGGCATAGCGTCCACGGAGCCTGCCACCCAGGGGCATATGTCCCCTGTCTGACTCTCCACCAGAGTCCTAGATTCAGCACCAGCAACTTCCATTTTCTCTCACCGGGAACATGTCTCAGTGTTACACATATTGCTAACTTTGCTTCCAACAGGCAGCAAATATTTTCCCATACCTCCTCAAGCATCACTCAAAACTCCCTTTCATATTGTCCCTCTCCTCTGCCTTTGTCCTTGGACCTGAAAGTGGCAGGAAGAATCTGCTGGTTTTATTAGGAATGGAAGTAATCGATAACTTCTTCAGAAGACAGCACCCTAACCGAGGTCCGCCAGACAGGAAGAAGGGAGGACCTTGGCCAGGGGGCGACTTGCGTCATACCAGTCCTCCAGATCTTCCCCGCGTGTCCCCTCACAGGCAGAGTTCTCACCTGGACCTGGGCCTGCTCTCCCTGGGCTGTGAGCCACACCCATCTCTCTTTTGTCAGCACTTACCTGCCCTGTGCCCTGTGCCACGGCTGTCCTGGGTGAGAGGCAGCAAAGGACAGAGGTGGATGTTGGAGACCACCTCTGGGGCTTTGCATCCCAGCCCTGCCATTTGCTAGCTGGGAGACGTTATGCAAGGCATTCAACTTCACTATGCCTCACTTTCCTCATCCGTAGAAGAGCAATGATACTACTACCTATGACAGGGTTTTTGTGAGAATGATGATTTGAATTGTGCATGAAGCACTCTCTAGTGCCAAATAAATGTTGGTTATTACCTTAAAACCTCCCCAAGGGTGTCAGAAGTGACAAGTCTTTTATGTGTTGTCCCTCCTGTGATTTTTGTATTTTAATCAGAGCCTCATGAAAAGGGTCAAAGGAATTAACCTCAAAGGATTGAACTATAGGAGTAGGTAGGGACAGCCTATAGATCTTCCATCACTCTGCAATCATACTAACGCAGCTGTTGAAAATACTGGTCCTTCCCATCAGATATTCTCTGATCTAAAGCTTCCTTTGAATCAAGGAGAATGGGGCTGGCTGCTTAACAATCTTTGCAGATCAGAGACTTAATCACTCCAGGAAGCAAGTTGGTCGGGGCTAAAATAGGCTCAACGTCATTCTCTATGCTGAATATCACAGCACAAAGCAACTCAGTGCCATTCTCTTTTTAGATTTTACTTTCCCCCATCCTGAACACAAAGAAAACAGGTTGGTAGCCAATAGGACATCCATAAAGTAACTAACATAGCAAAGAAAATCATCCAAAATAGGAAGTTAATAACACAGACTTGGATGATTTACTTCCTAATGGCCACTCATAAATCTTAAATATGTCTGAGTAAAATTTACTCATTAGGAACATTAAATAAAATTTATGGGAGGCCATTGATTTGGACTGAGCTCCTGCACTAGGCCCCAACAGACCAGACCAAAATGGAGTCGCCCACGCTACTGTTCCACATCACCAGACTAAAACCTAAGTTGTTCACTTATAAGATCTGACCTGAGAATCAGGAGAGAGATGATGGCCAAGTCCCCAGGTAGGCCAGTTTTCTTAAAAAAAAAAAAAAAAAAAACAAGAGATTTACAGCAACCAATCAAAAGGGGCCCAGTCAACCTGAGCTAGCATAAGAAGGAAGTTGCCTCTGCTTTAGCCTGTACAAGGAAGGTAACTGGAAGTAACCCAATATTGACCAATCTGCTTTTTGCGCTATGCTGTTTCCTTGTTCCTGCTCAAGCTACCTCACAAAAATGTATGGTTCCACCATGCTGGGAAGAGCTCCAGTCTATTTTGTAGACTGGATGCAGCCTGGTTCATAAATCACTAGCAAAAGACAATTCAATCTATAAAACTTAATTTGTTGAAATTTCGTTCTTTGACAGGAATAAAAAGCAGAGATAGGTTTGGGTGTGACAAGATGCTATGATTGCTCATTCGCCCTGCACACAACTCTCACTAACATTGGCAGACTCTGCACCCAGGGAATGGTTCTTTGTCCATTATTACTACTATTATTATTCTTACTGAACTGTTCAAATTCTGCACCCTCTTCCAGTTCTGAGAGTTCTCTTCCTATAAATCTTGATGAGAGGCAGAACTTGCTTCCCATTGTAGAAGCTGAAGGCTCACTTTCCCAGCCTCCCTTGCAGTCAGGGCTCAAAATACAACTGAGGCAGATGCACCCCTTACAGCCTTCCACTGGTGGTGCAAAGAAGCCAAGAGAAGAAGGACCATTTCTGGCAGTTGGCGGCAGCAGTGTCAAAGATACGAACTTTCTAGTGGCAGCAGCTGCTAAGGAGCCCCAGCTGCAAATGTGGCTGGTGGCTTCAGAGGGCAAGCTGTGACGTCCAGTGTTATCCTCACTGGATGGGCTCTGGTGCAAGATTTTGGCTATGGTCCTGACTGCTGCCAGGCCTCATTTGTTCCTGCTCAATTTCTGAGCCTGGTTCTGAAGTCTGCGAAATACACAATATCCTTTTATTAAATGCTGTTTTCTGCTTAAATCAACCACATCTGTTTTAGTTGTTTGTAGCTATAAAACCCTGACTAATGTAACTGGTGAAACAAGTTTTTTTACTATGATGGCTGGGACTGCCAGCTATCTGCCAATGTTCTCCTGTTCATCCACTGGTAATAGAATTCTGGATTTTAGTTGTATCCCTGGCAGAATCCAGGTCCTGCTCTTAAAAAGAAAGATGTAAGCTAATTCTATCATCTGAGTCTCTTCTGGGTCAGTTTCAATTGATTTTTCTTCTCATTATGTGCTGTATTTTCCAACATTTTTGCATGTCTGGTAATTTTTGGTTGGATGTTAAACATTGCGGATTTTATCTTGTTAGGTGCTGAAGAATTGTATATTCCTATAAATATTTTTGAGTTTTGTTCTGGAATTCAGTTAGTTGCTTGACGTATTAGTGTTCTGATTCTGCTATAACCAGTTATACAAACTTAGCTTAAAACAACAGGCCAGGCCTGGTGGCTCACACCTGTAATCCCAGCACTTTGGGAGATTGAGGCAGGAGGATCACTTGAGGCCAGGAGTTTGAGACCAGCCTGGGCAACATAGTGAGACACCAACTCTACAAAAAAAGAAATAAAACAAATCAAAAAACAATAGAAATTAATTTTTCAAAGTTCTGGAGATCAGAAGTCTCCAGAAACAAAGTGTTAGCAGGGCACCTACAGAGGTTCTAGAGGAAAATTCATTCCTTGCCTCTTCCAGCTTTGGGTGGCACCTGGCATTCCTTGGTCACATCACTCCAATCTCTGCCTCAGTCTTCACAGCAC